>WOXC01003620.1:0-237723 GCA_011680675.1 Gymnobelideus leadbeateri | reverse complement strand
AAACAGTAGAGTTGAATAGACAATTTGACATTCAGATACAAGAAGCAAAAGAAGCATGAGGAGGTAAACAGGGAAAAGAAATCATAAGGAACTTATCAAAGTTGAACTATTTACATTCCTACATGGAAAAATGATCATTGTAACTGAGGAATCTTTTCTCAGTATGAGAATAGTTGAAGGGAATACATGAATACATACATACATACATACATACATATATATATATATATATATATATACACACACGCACACACACACACACACACACACATACATACATATCTTTATATAGGAGGGTATATAGGCATATGAATACTTATGTGAATATATGTATATATATATATATATACATATATGTTTATAGGTATACATAGATAGAGGGCACAGGACCAACTTAATAGGGATGATACTTAAAAGGTGAAATTAAGATGTGAGTGAGGAATATAATGAGAGGAGATGGGGAGAGACAGAATGGGGTAAACTATCTCATATAGAAGAGGCAAGGTTAAATGGTTACAATTGAGGGCAAGAACAGGAAGGCAAAAGGGAATGGTTCAAACTTATTCTCATTGAATTTGGCTCAGGGAGGGAATGACATACACGCTAAATAGGGTATTTCACCCTACAGGAGAGTATGGGGGACAGGGATGAGAGGGGAGATGGGAGGGCAGGCTGGGGGGAAGGGAAGTTGGAAGCACCCACTTTTGAAAAGGGAGAGGATCAAAGTAGAGTATAGAGCAAGTGGGAAGTGGGATAGTAGGGAGGGAAATACAGTCAATCTTTTACAATATATCTACTATGGCAATGTTTTACATAGTTTTACATGTATAACCTATATTGAATTGCTTATCTTCTCAGTAAAGGTGGATGGCAAGGGAGGAAAGGAATGTATCTGGAACTCAGAGTTTTAAAATTAAATGTTTAACACACACACACACACACACACACATATATACCATTATTAATACTATTTTACATGTAATTGGGAAATAAGATATACAGGCACTGGGGATTAGTAATTTACCATGCCCTCCTGGAAAAGTCGAAGGGGATATAGGAGAAGTTATGGGAGAGATCGTATTGAAGGAGGGGATATACTGTGGGATCAGTATTTTGGGATGGTGGGTAGGGGAAAATGGGGAGATAATTTGTAACTCATAATCTGATGGAAATGAATGGCATAAATCAGAAGTCAAGAGTATACCCATTATGGCAAATTTTTAGTAAACTTTGCTTTTCTTTGGCTGAAAAAAAAAATACCAAGTACTTAAATGACTCAGTGGACCAAAACCTCAGACTGTGGATATCACTTCCTAGTCACTTGAGTCCAAAACTCTGATGCTTGGTTGATGGAAAATAACAGGCAAGAGAGATTTACTCAGCTGAATCAGCTCAAGATTTCCTTACTTCAAATTCTTGTTGAATACCCTTCTTTTGTTATCAATACATACCTTACCTTTTATAAGTTGTTGAATTTTGTTCCCATGTCAGACATAGATGAACTGAGGGACTGGCCTGAGTCAGGGCTATCCCAGAACACTGCCATGAAACCTAATCAGTCCTTTAACCTCTGAGGCCAGGGCAGAATTAGTAACTCCAAAGTCACTCAGACTTCTCCAGAGTTTTTACTGTTCCATCAACTAAGTCATGTTTGACTCTATGTAAACCTATATTTTGTTTTGCATTTTGGCAAAGATACTGGAGTAATTTGGCATTTCCTCTCCAGTTCATTTTACAGATGAGGAACTGAAGAAAACAGAATTAAGTGACTTGCCCAGAGCCTCACAGCTAATAACTGTTTGAGGCCAGATTTGAATTCAGGAAGACGAGTCTTTCTGACTTCAGGTCTTGTACTCTATCCACTGTGCCACCTAGCTACCCTTTCTATTAAAAATAATTTTAATAAGATCTAAATTGTGTTTATATAATGTGCGCCTAACTATCCCCAAAGTGAAATCTTTAATCAGCACAATTCAGTTAAAAATAGACCTTTTAAAATAATAAACAACTGAATTGGCCCATTCTTTTGATGTCATGTAAACATAGCTTTAAAAAACACTAAAAGATAAGGAGAAGGCCTATTTATGGAAAAGAAAGGGAAAATAGTCACAGAATCCAGTGCATATATGGGGAATAGGAAGGTGAAAACATGTAACCTTTTTTGTGACCCCAAGATGATCCCTGACACAAAAACTCGTCTCTTAAATGCTGTTATTCTCTTGGTGATGCTGTATGATTCTCAATCACAGCACACTACAGTCTCAGAATCAGAGTAAAAGGTGACCCAAAGAGCAATGGAAAGGCAAATGTTGGATGTAATCACACTGCTATATATTGAAATGTATCATGAATAACTTGAGTGAATATAAAAGGAGGTTGGTCAGTCATGCATTTGTTGCTATTATTAACCAAAGACATTTTTATTAAACTTAATGTGTTGTTGTGGATAGAGAACCAATTTCAAAGTTAGGAAGACATGGGTTTAGGTCCTCCTGTGGATATTTACTTTGACCCTAGGCAAATCACTTACTGTCTAGATTCTCTAACATGAATTTTAAAGATTATATATTTCATAGAAACTGCTAATCTGCACTGATATAGGGAGCTTCCTCATCGAGGAGTTCACTTCACCAATAAAATCACAAGTTTATTAACTATCCCAAACTTTGACCTTTTTCAATTTAATCCAGTGTTCCAGCCTACCAAGTTCTTTTTGGATACTGACTCTCTTTTAGTGTATTAACTATTCCTCCCAGTTTTATGTCATTCAAAAATTTTATAAGTGTTATATATGTATATATACCCTACATCTTTTGAAACCATGTCATATAATTTAAAAGTGAGGGCATTATGTATTTGGGATCTTTCTTCCTGGGAGCTCTGCTTTAAAGAGCGGGGTTGTAGAGGGGTGGAGCCAAGATGGCGGAGTAGAAACAGAGTATCCAAGGCCCTCTCCCCCCAGATCACCTCCAAACCATGTAAAAGGGGATTATGAACACTTCTGGAGCCCCAGCACCCACAGAACAACACAGAGAAGCTAACCTCTCACTGAGGACAGCCCAGCAGCCCTGCAGGAAGATCCAGCACAGCACTCTGGGAGCCAACAGCTCAGCGTGTGGAGAGCCGAGCCCAGGTCCACTTAAGCCGAGGTTTTAGCCCCAGAGCAGCCAGTCCAGCAGCTGGCTGGAGGGACCCCAGAACACCAGCAGCTGTGGCAATTCCAGAATTATCAACACAGACATGCCTAGGACAAAGTGAGAGGTTAGTGCCCTATGGACTTTGGGAACAGTATATGGGGAACACATAGGCTTCCTCCCCTAGGGGCTAGAAGCCACTGAGGAGACATGCCATTTTGCAGTTTTCAGTAGCAGCTCCAGCTCCTGGCCTGCGTACTTAGGGAGATCTAGCGATCAGTCTTGGGTGGGGGGGGGGGCGGGTAATCGCTCTTGCTTTAACCTCCCTGGATCTGGATTGTAGTCTGGGGTGAAGATCATGGGGTGGGTATCCAGCTTGCCAGAAAAGGAAGTTGTGAAGACCTCAACTTTGGGATGGAAGCTCCCCTGTCTGGTGGCAGAGTTCTACTGTGGCAACAAGCCCAAAAGTCAAGTAATTAAGTGGCAACATGCCAAGGCAAAGGAAACAAAATAAACAGAAAAATGCAACATTAGACTCCTATTTGGGGGGCAAAGAGGATCGAAGCATGAACAGGAAGAGGACTGTGAGGTCAGAAATCCTGCTCCAAAAGCCCCAAAGGAAAATATGAGCGTATTACAGGCCATAGAGGACCTTAAGAAGGACTTTAAAAATCAAATAAGAGAAGTGGAGGAAAAATTGGGAAGAGAAATGAGAAGGATACAGGAAAAGTATGAAATAAGAGTCAACAGCCTGACTGAGGAAAATAACACCTTAAAAATAGACTAACTCAAATGGCAAAGAAGCTCAAAAGGGCAATGAGGAGAAGGATGCCTTAAAAAGTTGAATTTGCCAGATGGAAAAAGAATCTCAAAAGCTCACTGAGAAAATTCATTCCTTCAGAGTTAGACTGGAGCAAATGGAAGCTAATGACTTTATGAGAAATGAAGATGCTGTTAAACAGATCCAAACAAATGAAAGAATAGAAGGCAATGTGAAATATCTCACGGGAAAACCCACTGACCTGGAAAATAGATCCAGGAGAGACAATTTAAAAATTATTGGACTACCTGAAAGCCATGATCAAAGAAAGAACCTAGAAATCACCCTTCAAGATATCCTCAAGGAAAATTGCCCTGATGTTTTAGACCCAGAGGGCAAAATAGAGGTTGAAAGAATCCACTGATCACCTCCTGAAAAAGATCCCAAAAAGAAAACTCCCAGGAATATTATAGCCAGGTTCCATAATTCCCAGATCAAGGAGAGAATATTACAAGCAGCCAGGAAGAAACAATTTCAGTATTGTGGAAACACAATCAGAATAGCCCAGGACCTGGCAGCTTCTACACTGAGGTATGGAAGGGCATGGAATACTATATTTCAGAGGGCCAAAGAGCTGGGACTGAACCCAAGGGTCACCTAGCCAGCAAAACTGAGTATTTTGTTTCAGTGGAAAATATGGTCATTCAGTGGAATAGAGGACTTTCAAGCATTCTTGAGGAAAAAAGCAGAGTTGAATAGAAAATTTGACATCCAGACACAAGAAGCAAGAGATGCCTGAGAAGGTAATCATGGAAAACGAATCATAAGGAACTTATCAAAAGTTGAACTATTTACATTCCTACATGGAAAACTTACTCCTACTGAAGGCCGTTCTCGATCTCAGCACCACTGGGCCGCTTCCTGCCCGTCCCCTCCGCCCAGCCCCCGTGTCGGGACCACCCCGGAGCGCCTGGAGCCTCCGCCGCGCTGCGGGAGAAACCTTCGGAGTACACCCACGACCCCACGGCGCCTCCCCGCAGCCGCCCGCTGAGGAGGAGCCGCGTCCTCCGTCCCGGCCGCCGCCGCCATGGCGATGAGGCAGACCCCGCTTACCTGCTCCGGGCACACGCGGCCTGTGGTGGATCTGGCCTTCAGTGGCATCACCCCCTACGGCTATTTCCTGATTAGCGCCTGCAAAGATGGTAAACCTATGCTACGCCAAGGAGATACAGGAGACTGGATTGGAACATTTTTGGGTCATAAAGGTGCTGTATGGGGTGCCACATTGAATAAAGATGCTACAAAAGCAGCTACAGCAGCTGCAGATTTTACAGCCAAAGTGTGGGATGCTGTTTCAGGAGATGAACTGATGACCTTGGCTCATAAACACATTGTCAAGAGTGTGGATTTCACTCAGGATAGCAACTATCTCTTGACAGGTGCACAGGATAAACTCTTATGCATATGATTTGAACAAATCTGAAGCTGAACCTAAGGAAATTAGTGGTCACACCTCTGGTATTAAAAAGGCTTTATGGTGCAGGGATGATACACAGATTCTTTCTGCTGATGACAAAACTGTCCGCCTCTGGGATAGAGTGACAATGACAGAAGTAAAGTCTCTAAATTTTAGTATGTCAGTTAGCAGTATGGAATATATTCCTGAAGGAGAGATTCTGGTAATAACCTATGGGAGATCTATTGCTTTTCATAGTGCAGCAAGTCTGGAGCCAATTAAATCCTTTGAAGCTCCTGCTCCTATCAATTCTGCATCTCTTCATCCTGAAAAAGAATTTCTTGTTGCAGGTGGTGAAGATTTTAAACTTTATAAATATGATTATAATAGTGGCGAAGAGCTAGAATCCTACAAGGGGCACTTTGGTCCTATTCACTGTGTGAGGTTTAGTGCTGATGGAGAACTATATGCTAGTGGTTCTGAGGATGGGACATTGAGATTATGGCAGACTGTGGTAGGGAAAACATATGGCCTTTGGAAATGTGTGCTTCCTGAAGAAGAGGGTGGCGAGTAGCAAAACCGAAGATCAGTTTTCCAGAGACCACAGAAGAGGAGCTAGAAGATCTTGGCTCAGAAAATTCAGATTCCATCTATAGTTCAACTCCTGAAGTGAAGGCTTGAGCACCCAGGCATATGCCACAGATGTCATGCCACATGTGGACTAAAACAAGCAGCAATTAGCAGAAGCCTTACAGAGTTACCCTCTACATAAGGCAAACATGGGCAGTAAATGATGGGGAATGTGATAACTCCATTGTTGGAACTAGCTTGGTATTGTCTCTAAGTGAAAACTATGAGAATATCAAAAACTGGCTGGTAGAATTGTGCTCATTTAGTCCACTATCCTACTGCCTTTTTGAATGAACATGTGCAAGCCAACATCTAATTTCTCCTATTTGAATTAGATTTCTTGTAGCCATTTTACTTTATTATGGAGAAAAAATGTAATGGCCTATTTTACTTTTTTTTTTTCTGAAGGCAGAAAGACTTTTGCTTTAGTTGTCAAGAAGGGAGTACATGATAAAGTATTCAGTTTGATTTCTCTTTCATTGTACACTGCTTCTGAACATCTAATTGTTTACAGTTGTCTAAATAAAATGCCTCTACAACGGTAAAAAAAAAAAAAAACTTAGGCCTTGTGGATGCTGAAGCCACTCTAGATTTGATTTTTCAGAATGGGGAAACTTCACTGCAAATTATCCCTCAGAATAATAATAATGGGGGGGGGGCGGAGCCAAGATGGCGGAATAGAAACAGCTCGTCCAAGCCTCTCTGCCCCCAGATTCTCCACAAACTATGTAAAAAAGGACTCTGAAAAACTTCTGGAGCCCCAGCACCCACAGAACGACACAGAGAAGCTAACCTCCCGCTGAGGACAGCCCAGCACCCTCCAGGAAGGACCAGCGCAGTGGTCTGGGAGCCGGCAGCGCGCAGAGCGCAGGAGCCGAGCCGAGCCCAGGTCCACGTGAGCGAGGTTTTAGCCCCAGGGCGGCAGGGCCAGCAGCCAGCTGGAGGAACCCCAGAACACCAGGAACTGTGGAGGCACGGAATTATCAACATAGACTTGCCTAGGACAAAGTAAGAGGTTAGTGTCCTATGGACTTTGGGACCTGTATTTGGGGAATGCGTCAGCTCCCTCCCCTGGGGGCTAGAAGCTGCTGAAGACACGCCACTGTGTAGTTTTCAGAGGCATTTCCGGCTCCCAGCCTACAAATCGTGGGGAGATCCAGCGATCAGTCTTGGGGGGTAATCGCTCTTGCTTTAACCTCCCTGGATCTGGATTGTGATCTAGGGTGGAAGTTGTGGGTGGGTTTACAGCTTGCCAGAAACGGAAGTTGCCCCCCACACGTTCGGGACGAAAATTCCTCTATCTGGCCTTAAAGCCATAGTGTGGCAACAAGCCCAAAAGTCAAGCAATTAAGTGGCAACATGCCAAGGCAAAGGAAACAGAAAAATGCAACCCTAGACTCCTATTTTGGGGGCATAGAGCAGGAAAAGGACTGTGAGGTCAGAAGTCCTGCTCCAAAAGCCCCAGGGGAAAACATGAGTGGGTTGCAGGCCATAGAGGACCTTAAGAAGGACTTTAAAAATCAAATAAGAGAAGTGGAGGAAAAATTAGAAAGAGAAATGAGAAGGATGCAGGAAAAGTATGAAATGAGGGTCAACAGCCTGACTGAGGAAAACAACACCTTAAAAAATAGACTAACTCAAATGGCAAAGGAGGCCCAAAAGGGCAATGAGGAGAAGAATGCCTTAAAAAGTCGAATTTGCCAGATGGAAAAAGAATCTCAAAAGTTCACTGAGGAGATTCATTCCTTCAGAGTTAGACTGGAGCAAATGGAAGCTAATGACTTTATGAGAAATCAAGATGCTGTTAAGCAGATCCAAACAAACGAAAGATTAGAAGGCAATGTGAAATATCTCATGGGAAAAACCACTGACTGGAAAATAGATCCAGGAGAGACAATTTAAAAATTATTGGACTACCTGAAAGCCATAATCAAGGAAAGAACCTAGAAATCACCCTTCAAGAAATTCTCAAGGAAAACTGCCCTGATGTTTTAGATCCAGAGGGCAAAATAGAGGTTGAAAGAATCCACCGATCACCTCCTGAAAAAGATCCCAAAAAGAAAACTCCCAGGAATATTATAGCCAGGTTCCAGAATCCCCAGATCAAGGAGAAAATACTACAAGCAGCCAGGAAGAAACAATTTCAATATTGTGGAAACACAATCAGAATAGCCCAGGACCTGGCAGCTTCTACACTGAGGGATCGAAGGGCATGGAATATGATATTCCAGAGGGCAAAAGAACTGGGAATGAACCCAAGGGTCACCTACCCAGCAAAACTGAGTATTTTGTTTCAGGGGAAAATATGGTCATTCAGTGGAATAGAGGACTTTCAAGCATTCTTGAGGAAAAAACCAGAGTTGAACAGAAAATTTGACATCCAGACGCAAGAAGTAAGAGATGCCTGAGAAGGTAATCAGGGAAAAGAAATCAAAAGGAACTTATCAAAGTTGAACTATTTATATTCCTATATGGAAAAGCAATATCTGTGACTGATGATATCTTTCCCACTATGAAAATAATGGAAGAAGGGTGTGTGGTCATACGAATACATATGTGAATGTGTGTGTAATAAAAAAAAAAAAAAAAGAATAATAATAATGATCAAATGCAATAAAAAGGTAGAAATAAAGGTAGATATTTAATGGAATCTTATAGTGACATGGGAGTATTTTCTCTTTAAACATTTAATTTAGTTGTATACTTTATATAGCTCTTCTGTTGAGTGTAAATTTGCTGCAGTGAAACAGGAAGGATTGGACCTAGGAATACAGGACTGAGTTCTAGCTCTAGTTTTACCATTTCTTAATGTTGTGAGCTACTGGAAATCATTCTACTTCTCTAGCTATTAATTTGCTTGTTTTTCCTCTATAAATTGAGAATAATAAACCAGATGCTACCTTGCATAGTTTCTAGTTCTAAAATTCTATGTTTGTGCATATCCTTTTAAATACCAAAACTTTGATTTCTTTGTTTAACTCCTTCTGGATGCAAGTCTCTCAAATACAACACATCTTTTCCTGCTTCTCTTGGAAAGAGTGATAGATTTGCAATGAAAAACCTGAGTTTGATTCTCAACTCTGTTGCTTTACTCTCAATATATCCTTGGGCAAATTACTTAATATTATTATCGTTTTGTCTTGGCCTCAGTTTCCTTCCTTTGTAGATGGATAGATTCTTTAAGATTTCTTTCATCTCCAAATTTAAGACCCTTTCTTCCATGACTGTGTTATCAATATAAATGGTATATGTTACTATAACTATAGGATCAGAAGCTATTTATTCATTCATTAATTGATGTATTCATCTACTCATAAATTTGTTCCTTCATCAAATATTTACCATGTACCTGTTATGAGATGAATATTATTCAAAAGAATTAATATTTAAGTGAAAGATTTTTTAGTTTGATCATAAGGCAGTATTGGACCTTTCCTCTATACTAAAGGGTCCAGATTTTTATACATATATACATATGTGTATATATAATATTTGTACATATACATGTAGTCTTATGCATATATACCAAGTATGTATGGGTATATGTAAGTACTTGTTTCTTAGCCAGGAAAGAGACCAAAAATTATGTGTATCTATATGCATATATGTCTATATGTGAATGCATATGTTTGCATGTATATATGTATATTTAGATATGCATATATACATATATATGCACACAATATATACATAATATGTGTATTTTTTCATTGTTTGTTTTCTGGCTATAAAACAAAATAGTTTTTGCTACTATTATTATGCCTATCACTGATAGCATCCTGCCCTGTGGAAACAATCTAGCATACTAAAAACAAAAAAGTATTGGCCTGGTATTCAGGAAAAGTTCTTACTTTAAAACCTATCTTTTTAATGCAACTGGGAGCTCAAGCACTTTTTAGTAAAACTTTCCTCATTGGTAGATGCTGATTATTTGATGTTCCATGCCAACATGCAAAATAAGAGTTTGTAGGAGGTTGGGAGAAATCCTACTTGTCTTGCTTCTAAGATCAAGATAAAAGACATAGAGTTCTATATTATCTTAAGGGAAAAGTTGTTGAAGGGTTAGAAGACTCTAAGAATAAGTCAACATGTAGAGGAACTGGCACCTAAACCATGCCCCTCTGCTGACACTTCATGGAATTTCCCGTTGAATGAGATATTCTTTCTATCTCTCTCTTCCTCTGCCTTTCTTGCTCTCTCTCTCTGTCTCTCTCTCTGTGTCTCTCTCTCTGTGTCTCTCTGTGTCTCTCTGTGTCTGTCTCTCTCTGTCTCTCTGTCTCTCTCTCTCTCTGTCTCTCTCTCTATTTCTGTCACTATGTACCTCTCCATCTGTCTCTGGCTCACTGGGTCTGCCTTTCTGTTTGTCTTTCTGGCTATCTATTCATCTATCTCATCTTACACTGGGAGAACTCTTATACTCTGTGTATTATCTACTGTTTTATATGCATGATGTTCTTTTTGAACTGGAATTTGGTGAGAAGGGTGTGAAACCTTTGGATATACAACATAGCCTGAAGCCTGCCTTCTCCATTAAAAAGGATAATTCTCAATAGAGTGGATTGAACATTAAAAAAATTATTTTCCTTAGACTAACAGTACTGGGGACAAGAGCAGATAGATATAATTCAAGCTCACTACTACCCTCTATCTCAAAGAAAGCAGAATATCCAGCTTTGTAGTGCCAAATACCTGTTCCCCTCTTGGCAAAAATCAGTCTACTTTAATAGATGAGTGGGTGGGGGCCATGTTAGAGACATCTAGTCACCTCTATAGGAGCCACATGTGGGGAGAACCTTATGGACACATATAAACTTCACGGGCAACACACATACTGTACACATACTTCCTAGATGTGTCACCAGGGAAATGTTATTTAATAGCTTTGAACTGATTTTTTAAATCTATAAAACCATGATGATAATACTTATAGCACCATATTTCCAGGATTGTGGTAAAGATTAAATAGTTTATTAAAGTATTTTGTAAATTTCATAAAAATGCCAGCTACTGTTGTAAATTACTCAAGACAGATGACCTATGAAGTCCCTTCTAAATGTAAAATTCTTTAATTCCAATTCACAAGGATCTGGAAAATTGAACACATTTAGAGTAGTCAGGTGATTTCACACTCTGTCTTCATCTGCCTTGGACTTAAATTCCCTTGTTATCTCTGTTTATTCTTCCAAATATTCCAAATACTTCAGTTCAAAATTTGTCACTACTTATATCTTCCTGGAGATAGAGTGGCAAATCAATTACTGGGAACAAAGTAAAATAACATTTATGGAAACATATTAGCCAATATTTATATAGCTCTTTAGGTTTTTAAAACACTTTACATATATCATGACAGTTGATTGCCACTACTCTGTGAATTAGGTTCTATAATTACTATTCTGTTTTACAGATGAGGAAACTGGGTCTAAGAGGTTAAATGACTAGTCCAAGATCCCCCAAGCTAAAAAAATTACCTGAGATAATATTTAAACCACAGCACTTTATCTACTCTAGTATGCAGTTGTCATTAAATGAAACAAGTTTTATATCTTAGAAATATTCAATATGGTGAAGCCAAGATGGCGGAGTAGAAACAGCACCTCCAAGGCTCTCTCCCCCCAGATTACCTCCAAACTATGTAAAATGGGACTCTGAACAACTTCTGGAGCCCCAGCACCCAAAGAATGACACAGAGAAGCTAACATCCCACTGAGGACAGCCCAGCAGCCCTACAGGAAGGGCCAGCGCAGTGCTCTGGGAGCCATCAGCACAGCCCGCAGCTCAGACAGCTGAGCCCAGGTCCCGAGGTTTTAGCCCCAAGGCGGCCGGGCCAACAGCCAGCTGGAGGGACCCCAGAAAACCAGCAACTGTGGTGATTCTAGAATGGTCAACACAGACATGCCTAGGACAAAGTGAGAGGTTAGTGCCCTATGGACTTTGGGACCAGTATTTGGGGAATGCATCAGCTTCCTCCCCTGGGGGCTAGAAGCTGCTGAGGAGACACGCCATTTTGCAGTTTTCAGTGGTAGCTCCAGCTCCTGGCCTTAGAACTGTAGGGAGATCCAGTGATCAGTCTTGGGAGGTAATCGCTCTTGCTTTAACCTTCCTGGATCTGGATTGTGGTCTGGGGGGGGAGGGAGGTTGTGGGGTGGGTTTCCAGCTTGCCAGAAACGGAAGTTGCCCCCCAACAAGTTCAGGACGAAGCTCCCCTGTCTGGTGGCAGAGTTCTACTGTGGCAACAAGCACAAAAGTCAAGTAATTAAGAGGCATCATGCCAAGGCAAAGGAAACAAAATAAACAGAAAAATGAAACATTAGACTCTTATTTTGGGGGCAAAGAGGATCGAAGCATGGAACAGGAGGAGGACTGTGAGGTCAGAAATCCTGCTCCAAAAGCCCCAAAGGAAAATATGAGCAGGTTACAGGCCATAGAGGGCCTTAAGAAGAACTTTAAAAATCAAATTAGAAAAGTGGAGGAAAAATTGGGAAGAGAAATGAGAAGAATGCAGGAAAAGTAGGAAATGAGGGTCAACAGCCTGACTGAGGAAAACAACACCTTAAAAAATAGACTGACTCAAATGGCAAAGGAGGCCCAAAAGGGCAATGAGGAGAAGAATGCCTTAAAAAGCCGAATTTGCCAGATGGAAAAAGAATCTCAAAATCTCACTGAGGAGATTCATTCCTTCAGAGTTAGACTGGAGCAAATGGAAGCTAGTGACTTTATGAGAAATCAAGATGCTGTTAAGCAGATCCAAACAAATGAAAGAATAGAAGGCAATGTGAAATATCTCATGGGGAAAACCACTGACCTGGAAAATAGATCGAAGAGAGATAATTTAAAAATTATTGGACTACCTGAAAGCCATGATCAATGAAAGAACCTAGAAATCATCCTTAAAGAAATTCTCAAGGAAAATGCCCTGATGTTTTAGACCCAGAGGGGGAAATAGAGGTTGGAAGAATCCACCGATCACCTCCCGAAAATGATCCCAAAAAGAAAACTCCCAGGAATATTATAGCCAGGTTCCAGAATCCCCAGATCAAGGAGAAAATACTACAAGCAGCCAGGAAGAAACAATTTCAATATTGTGGAAACACAATCAGAATAGCCCAGGACCTGGCAGCTTCTACACCGAGGGATCGAAGGGCATGGAATATGATATTCCAGAGGACAAAAGAGCTGGGACTCAACCCAAAGGTCACCTACCCAGCAAAACTGAGTATTTTGTTTCAGGGGAAAGTATGGTCATTCAGTGGAATAGAGGACATTCAAGCATTCTTGAGGAAAAAACGAGAGTTGAATAGAAAATTTGACATCCAGACAGAAAAAGCAAGAGATGCCTGAGAAGGTAATCAGGGAAAAGAAATCAAAAGGAATTTATCAAAGTTAATCTATTTACATTCCCACATGGAAAAACCATAACTGTGGCTGATGAAACTTTTCTCAGTGTGATAATAATGGAAGAAGGGTATATGGTTACATGAATACATATGTGAATGTGTGTATATATGTTTACAGTTATACATGGATAGAGTGCATAGGTTGAATTTGTTGGGAAGGGATGATACCTAAGGGGTGAAATTATGAGGTGAGAGAGAAAGTGGCAAGAGGAGATGGGGAGAGACAAGGTAGGGTAAACTATCTCATGGAGAAGAAGCAAGGGGAAGTGGCTGCAGAGGAGGGGAAGAATAGGAAGGCAAAAAGGCAAAACCACATTCTCATTGAATTTGGTTCAGAGAGATAATGACATACATACTAAATCTCAATCTGCAGCAGAATAGGGGGAAGGGGGATGAGAGGGGGGATGATGGATGGGAGGGCATTCTTGGGGGGAGGGGAGGTTGGAAGTACCCACTATAGAAGAGGGACAGGATCAAGTAGGGAATGGACCAGGTGGGGGGTGGGATGTGTGGGAGGGAATTATAAGCAGCCTTGTACAATATATCTACTATGGTAATATTTTGCATAGCTATACATGTACAACACATACTGAATTACTTATCTTCCCAGAGGGAATGGGTGACAAGGGAGGAAGGGAATGGATCTGAAATTCGAGGTCTTAAAATTAAATGTTTCAAATATATATAAACACTATTATTAATACTCTTTTGCATGTAATTGGGAGATAAGATGTACAGGCATCAGGGCACAGAGATTCACCTTGCTCTAATGGAAAAGTCGAAGGGGGTAAGGGAGAAGATATGGGAGAGAGCAGGATGGAGGAAGCGATATCTTGTGGGACTGCTATTCTGGGAGGGTGGGTAGGGGAAAAACGGGGGAAAAATTGTACCTCAAAATCTGGTGGAAATGAATGATGTAAAACGAGTTAATAAAGCATTTGTTTAAATAAAAAAATTAAAAGTGAAAAAAAAGAAAGTAAAATAAAAAAAGAAATATTCAATATGTAATATGACATTTGTATACATTTAGTCTGAGTATTATTACAAATATGATTTTGTGTTTATCCTTCATTTTCAAAGAGAACCATGGTATCAGGCAAATGATGAGATAGGACTTGAAGTTGACTGATTTGAATAACAGAGGGCTGTGCAAGGTCAACAGCCTCACTTTCTCTTCCAGAGACATATGGATCCAGTGACCAGATATTCATCAGGATGACTAGAGATGACTCATGATGATATAGGAAGACTGAAAAGAAGGCCTCTAGGATATTGAATATGTTTTCTCTGGTAGATGTATAAGAAGACAGGAACAAAAATTTCATATAATGAAAAGATGTGGAGAGATTATGATCCATATCAGGAGTTAAAGTACACATATTGATAAAATTACAGAGTTGTTTAAATAGTGAAGCGTCAACAAACTTGATGAACAATAAGCAAATAAGTATTTATAAAGCTTCTACTATGTACCAGGAACTGCATTTGTACTTTAGTCCATTTCCAGAGGAGAGTGATCAAGATGGTAAAAAGTCTTAGAACCCAGTTGATAAGGAAGATGGAAGCAAAAGATATTCTTTAACCTTGAGAATTGGAAATTTAGGGAAGATATATTTGTGTTAGCTCCTTGTGGATAAGGGCTATTTCTTTTCCTTTATCCTTTTGCTTTCATATCCCAGTAATATTTTAATAAATGTTCATTGAATTAAATACCTGAAAGACTGTCATGTGACAGTCTACGTTCAACTCAATATTGCAAGGAAAATAGTGATAAAGCTTTGTCTGTTTAGGTTATTCTGGTTTGAACCTCATAGAATCATGGCTTTCAGAAGGGATCTCAAACAACATCTAGTCCATCTACCACCTGAAGCAGGAATGACCTCCATAACATCTCTGACAAATGTCATCCAGCCCTCAAGAAGACCTCAAATGATGTTGAACTTACTATCACAGGAGGCAAACCATTTCATTTTTCAACAGCTCTCTAATACTTGGGTATCGCTCTTTGTTTTGAACTTAAATCTACTCCCCTGTGACTTTTTGCACTGGTTCTCTTTCTGTCCCATATGACCAAAAGGTAAATGTAATATGCTCAAAATAAGAGACATAATATGCTAGATATATATTTCCTAGAAAAGAGTACTATCAGCTAAACATCAATCTTAGTTTGATAATGAAATAGGGCTAATACTTCTCCTACCTGATAACTTTTCTGAAGTTTTGAAGACTGAAACCATTTCCCCTGTAAGTTTCATCTTTTCTAAGTGGAACACCTGTTGTTTTAACTATTATTCCATTGGCAGCGTTTTGAGTTCCCCTAACTCTTCTGGTCACTTTCCTCAGGATGTAGTACAGTTTGCCAGTGTCACTTCTAACACGTGGGGCCTGGCATTGGATATGGCCATGCAAACATGCTCTTCCTAGTCCCAAGAAATTACAATATCTTTCAATGTGAACAGTTTCTAATAATGTAATTTGAGGTTTCCTTATCTTTTCTTTTTTGAAGCAATGCTATACAATTGACTCAATTAAGTATAAATACAATTAAATTTCCAAATTCTTTTTATATAAATGGCTGGCTATTACATCATGTCTTTTCCCGTGTTATACTTGTATAGTTGCTTCCTCTTCTTTTTCTTGTTTTGCATCCTATTCCATTCACCCAATTTATCTGTCATCCTCTCAGTTTCAAGGCAACTTCAAATTTGAAAAGTATACTATCTCTCTTCATCTAAGTCATAGATAGTAGAGGTGAGAAGGTATTAAGAGCTTAAATGAAATATAAAAAGCTAGTTGAGCTTAATAGGATTAAAGAACAACTTCCTTAGTCATTTTCAAGATGTGACTATGTTTTCAAACAAGCTTGATGGAATTGGGGACTGTAAACATTGGTTTCAAAAGCCATGGTATACCTTTAAACAATTGCAACACTTTTTTCTAAGGAGTAAGTCAAGGTTGCTTAAAGGAGTGTTAACTCCGATGGTTTTGGTGGAAGAAGTCAAACTTTGAGAGACAGACAGACAAAAGAATAGTGAGGGGGCAGGGAATTTCTCTTTCCTTCACCCACCCCATTAGCATGCCATCTTTTAGCACAGGCATTTACCCAGAGAGAGGCATCACTTTTAGCAGAAAGCTAGTCAAAAGAGAACATAGGCAAAAAAAGTGTTAAAGAATATGACCCTTAGAAGCAGAGAAGAGACTCAGATATGGATTCAAGAGTAAATTATGTTGAGAGTCCTACTACAGAAAGTAGCCAGCCCAAAGAAGTCTTCTGATGAATTAATTCTGTAAAGATATTCTGCCCAGAGAAAGCACACTTGGGATACTACGGGAAGAGAAAGGAGATAGGTGCCCTGCATTGCTGAACTTATAAGTTGCTTTGGTCACATGTGTTCCTTATGTGAATAACTATCTACCACTTTATTCTGTTTTCACCCACTCTACCATAGCTACTGACATATTTGTTTGAGAGCATACTTAAAGTTTATAATTATTGTTATTACTATGCTATATCAGTAAATGACTTTGCTGTGAGGTCTTGTGTCTGATCATTAAAAGGGGTTATAAGGGCCTTGAACTGGGGGCAGTCATCCACATCCTGTATCCCATTCATGAATGTTTGCACCAAGAAGGGATGCTACATAAGTAATAGAGGACTTGAGCAAACATTTTCTAACTCTACTTCACATGATGTTACCAAGCTATGCCTACTCTATTTTATAGTTGATTTTTTAACTCAAGCTAAATGAAGGATTTTATATTTATCCATAGATATTTTAATAGAATTTTAGTTGATGCTATGAAACAGAATAAGCCAATCAGCAGTTAATATAAGCAGCAACAGTAGGCTGCTTAGTTATAAGCATCCTCTTCCTACCATAGAGTACCTGCAAACTCTGTCCTCTCTGAAGTTTCCCTATACCAGCCAGCTGCTGTCTTGCAATTCAAGAAGACAGTGCTTACAAGGACTTGCAAGTTTGACAAAAAAGTTGGTGAAATTGATTGGTATTTAGAGTTTAGTGGTCTCCTATGGGTATTCCCGAGTTTCTGTGACTGATTTTGATGAAGTGCTTTTATTTGTCTCTCTACCGAGAGACTGCCGATGAATTTGCAATAGAGCCGAATGCCTCCTGTTTAGCTTTGTCAGGCACCACTTAGACATGTTATAATTTATTTTCCAAGAAAAAAAATATTTCTCATGAGGGCTTCCGGCTAACACAGTTATAAAGCAGCTGGCTACCATTCAGTCTGGTGTCTGCAGGCAGCTGAGATTCTCTTTATGTGCAAAAAAAAACCCAAAAAAACAAACCCACAACTAGAAAAGAAAGGAAATGTGAAGAAAGGGAGGGTGCCCAAAGTCCAGCTGCTACATGCTTGAATCTCAATTTCCTGGTTGTGTTTAATGCATTTAAACTTTGTAAGGAACCACTGCTGATAACTGAAGTGAAAGCCAGTATATTTAATAGAGCATGTGTTATGACGACAGTACTGATTTTTTTTTCTCAGAAACTCAGATACTGTCACTTTTCTGTACAGTTCAAACAAAACATACTAAAGCAAGTAGCTGGGCAGCATGGCCTAGCTATTAATAATAATTTCTAAATGTCACAGAAAATAAAATGCAATTTTAGAGTATGGCTTATTATTTGATGGTTTACATAGAACACAGTGAAAGTGTACCTCCCTTTTATCACCACTTGTATTAAGAGGATATAGTTAAAGCTTGATAGAGCACAGTAGTTTATAAATTGCTGAACAAGTATTTTTTTCAGGCTTTTCAGTATATTTTTTGTCCCATGCCTATTACTTGTTGTGAAGTTACAGTTTACCTGATGATTGATCCTTTAATTACTGTCATAGACATAGAACATGCTTTAAGTAGGGAATTACAAGTAGTTTCTATCTAGAACCAGTGGCTTCAGGGCATGTTTAGTCACTGAGCCAGCCTTCCTTCCTTCCTTCCTTCCTTCCTTCCTTCCTTCCTTCCTTCCTTCCTTCTTTTCTTTCTTTCTTTCTTTCTTCCTTCCTTCCTACCTCTCTCTCTCTCTCTCTCTCTCTCTCTCTCTCTCTCTCTCTCCCTCTCTCTCTCTCTGTCTCTCTCTGTCTCTGTCTCTCTGTCTCTCTCTGTCTCTCTGTCTCTCTCTGTCTCTCTCTGTCTCTGTCTCTGTATCTCTCTGTCTCTCTTATATCTTTCTTTTTCCTTTCCATTTCTGGCTAATTCCACTATAGGACTGGGAGTCATTATCTCACATTGGGGCTACTAAAGTAGCTTCTCACTTCATTTCCCTGCCAAATTACTTTGATATTTTGATTATTCAATGGTCTTATTGAACTGGGAATTTACTTCAAAAATACAGACTGCATACTATCTGTACCCATCCACAATGGATACCTCCTGTCCAGATACTTCCATTAAGTTTCCATAGGGTTAGGGTTAGGGTAAAAGGTAAAAGTGGTATACAAGTTATTCTTCTATTTCTTAACTTGATCAGTCCAATTTTTATTTTATTGATAATACAACTTTGATGACATCCCTGCTATTTGTGATTGTGTGCATGTGTGTATCCAAAAGAAACCTCATCTTACATTATTGATTTCTGTCAGCAATGAAAATTAGGAAAACATTTTCAGTAAGTTGTAATAGCATGTCAGGAACTAATCTATGATATATTATCTGTGATACACACACATACATATATGTGTGTATACATATAATCAATCTGTGATAATCTGGCAATTCAATGTCTTTGTCGTCTCTTTCTAATGCAAAAAAAATGTCAGGTGAATAAAAGGAAAATGTTTCCGTGACACCAACATGATTAGCAATTTGAAAAGCGAAAAATTCAGTAATGATAACTTTAACTTTTTTTGAAGTTTTAGAAATCATGCAATGCTTTACATATCTTGGTTTTCAATACACCAGGCAGACTGAATTAATTCAATCAATATAATTGCTAACATTTACACTGTGATTTAAATTTTGTAAAACCCTTTGTATAAATACTATAGTCTTTTCTTCACAACAACCCTATTAAGTAATGATAATATTTTCCTTATTTTAGGGATGAGGAAAATGGCACTGAGAAGTGTTCCAGCACCCCATGACTTGCCAAAGTCTGAAGAAGATTTTGAACCTTTTTTTTTCATTCAAAGTTTAACAGCTATTTGGAAGCAAGGAAGTGGTATGGAAAGTCATTTGTTGAAGTCCATCCTAAACATATAATTAAGAATATTGGAAGTGGACTGGAAACAAGAAAAATGAAAAAAGTGTTATTATTGGCCTTCTTAATTTAAATAATTCAATTAACCAGTATCTTGGAAAGATAAGGATTTTCAGATTTTAATGAACCTGAAGTAGAAAAGTTGTAAGGTTTATTACAGGTGATGTTGCCTTTAGATGAATAAATAAAGATGATGATTACCAATAAAAGAAAGAAGACGTGAAAGAAAATTAAAAAAAAAAGAATTCATGACAGAAATTTTAGGAAACCATATACAAAACACTAGAAAACATCTTAACTGATTTGGTGAGGCAAGATTTAAATGAGAACTGAAATCTAATATGTAAATGAGCTATTAAGGCATCAGTATTAGCTTTTAAACAAATCATCAATGGAGGCAAAGTGTCATCAGTGAAAACTTCAAGTATCTTATATCCTGTTCAACACCTGAATCAGCTTCTTAATGATATACAACTTTTTTCCTTGCACATGACAATATGAAGTCATTTTTTGTTTTATACTGGCCCTTTAGCCATGGTAGTGTTTTCTAAGAATATACAAATAATATGTCAGGTTCCACTGTCCACAAATATTGGGGCAATAAAGATTCAAACAATTATGTAAATATACTGCAAAAATATTTAGTAAGGTAGACTCTCCAAAAGTTATTGCCAATCATCTGATAGTTCCTTACAACTAGTAACAACCATGCCATTTTGCTGTTGAATATTCAAACTTCTAAAATTCTAGTAGTTTATTATGATGTAGTTCTCTTCTTTGATTTTTGTATTGAAACATAGTGAACAACTGCATGTATTTGCAAAAATGGGCTTCTTATTGTAACAACTCAAGGGAATCTTTGGAATTGAGGAAAAACATTTACATTGGAACAAATTACATTTTACTGAAAACCTAATTGTTACACTGAGAGCTGTATACGGTTGTAATTGCACACTCCTAATTACACACACTGCATTATTTAAAAAGAATGGCATTGTTTATTTGTGATATTCTCTGCTTATTTACACTTGCATATTTGAATAAGGAGCAAGGAGTTATTTCTATAATACAGCAGAGATTGTTATCTGTTCACAAACACAAAATTAATTCAGTGGAGAGAATGTACTCTCAAACAGAAAGAGTGAAATTTCTCCTGAGGCAAGACATTCTACAATTGTTTCTAAATTTCTGTATAATTAACAAAGCACTTACCATCTGCAGTGATTGACCTGTCAGAGCTGCTCCTCTGAGATAATTTCAGTGACATTTAAAAAAAAATCTATGAATATCAAAAAGCCATATTTGACTTGTACAGAATAGTATAATCCTGTAAATAGGAATTGCACTCAATATGGAATTAGATTGAGGCATGTTTATTAGCTTGGGTTAACCTTAACTAGATTAGTCTGCTCAAGCACTAGTAATTGTGTCCCTTGCTGGCTATCATAATCGTAACCTTGTCCACTCTTTCATATTCTATATTTTGTAAACAGCATTTAAATAAAGAACCCTGAATCCAAGTCAAAGCATTTACTGAAGTGAATAGTAAGGCAGTATCACCTCTGAATTATGATTCCATTTCTTTATTGATCTAACCCCAATTTCCATTTAAAACAAAACAAAACAAAACAAAACAAAAACAAAAGAAATATCTTACAAATATCAACTGCAAAAGAAAAGGTGCTACTTGGTTTAAAACTATTTTTCCTTAAAAAAAATCAATTTCTCAGTTTGTTTGTTTGTTTGTTTTAGTGTATATATCACTGGATCATAAAAAGTTGGGAAATAGAAAAATTCTCTTCCTAGATCATGTTATTGTTCTATGGTTGACTGTTTTGATTCTCATTTAAGTGTTTCCTTTATGTTCCTATTGCAGATAGATTCAAATTTAAATGATCCAAATGTAGTCTTTAGAAAGGTTATCTGATACAAACACATACCTATCAGATTGGCTAATATGATCAAAAAGATAAATGTTGGAGGGGGTATGGGACATTTGGGACACTAATGTATTGTTGGTGGAATTGTGAAGCAATCCAACCATTCTGGAGGGCAATTTGAAACTATGCCCAAAGTGTACTAAAACTGTGCATCCCCTTTGCTCCAGCAATATCACTACTAGGTCTGTATCCGAAAGAGATAAAAAAGGTTATGGGGTGTGGAAAAGGCCTATTTATAAATAAATATTAATAAATATACACATATTATATATATACACATACATGTATACATATATGAACGCACATACATATGTGTGTTTGTATAATCAGCTTTTTCTGTGACAGCAAAAATTAAAAGGATGCCCATCAGTTGGGGAATGGTTGAACAAGTTGTGGTATATAATTTTAATTGAATACTTCTGTGCTATTAGAAATAATGAATAGAATCCTTTCAGAAAAATCTCCAAAGACTTATACAAAGTGATGACAAGAGAAGTGAGTAGAAACAGCAAAACACTGTATAAGGTAACAGTGATATCCTAAAATGATCAAATGTGAATGTCTTAGTTATTCTCAGCAATATAATAGTCCAGGATAATTCCAAAGGACTCATAATGAAAAATGCTGTCTACCTCCAGAGAAAGAACTAATGTAGTCTGAATACAGATTGAGGCATAATATTTTTCTCTCTATGTTTTTTTTTCATTTTTAGTAGGGTTGGGGGTGGGGTTGAGGATGGTTAGTCTAGCTTTTCTTTCGCAACATAACTAATATAGAAAAAAAGAAAGTTTATCTGAATTGTAGTCTTTATTCTCTCTGCCTCTCCAGGCTACTAAAATAAAAGGCAACCCATCAACACATTGTATGTAACTTTTTTTTAATAATATCTTATTTTTCCCCAGTTATATGTCAAGAAAAAAATTTAGCATTCATTTTTAGAATATTTTAGTTCCAGATTTTTCTCCTTACCTTCTTCTGAAAATGGTAGGCAATTTGATATACTTTATACATGTGTTATTATGTAAAAAAAAAATTCCAAATCAGTCATGGTTGTGAAAGAACAAATTAAAAATAAACCTAGGGAAAAAAATAAGGTGAAAAAAAACACTTCAATGTGCATTCAGAGTATATCAGTTCTTTATCTGTATATGGATAACATTTCCTTTGTGAGTACTCTGTACTTCTCTTGTATCATTGAATTTCTGAGAAAAGCTAAGCCCTTCATAGTTGATCATCGTGGAATGGTGCTGATACTTGTATGTAACTTTAAAATTAAGTAAACAAATAGTGTGTAAAAAAAGTCTATTGGGGTTTAAATATGGAATTTTAGAGTATTTTCAGTTCTTAAGAGCTATGGAAAGTTCTCATTGTCCAAGACCACTGTCAAAGTAATGTTTCAAATCTCAGTGACCAGTAGGGAATAGTCAGTTACTACATAGTTCACTAAAATTTCTCCCCTACCTTGATACATGAAAAGTCAGACTCCTTTTTCTTTCATCTTATTTCAGAAGAGATTCCCATATCGGCCAGTAACAAAGTGTCCCTACAAGTCCAGTTCATGCTCTCAATACAGAAACTTCTAAGTATATAGAATGGCAACTGATCTTTTTCTTTTTTATGTATTTGAAGTTCATTGCTATAGTAAGGAGAACTTTATACCTTGAAAGTTAGTTATATTCATGTATAAAAATCTCTCAAAATTAGGGTTACTTTGTATAATTTTTAATGTTAGGATTTTATATGGTATATTCTAAGGACTAAAGTGTGGTTTCATTATGTTTTATAATATATAAAAGGGCATATTTTTCATCAGAGAAGTTCAGTCATATGCCTGGCCATAATTAAGGTAATTCTTACTTTAACTGCATTAAGTTAAATTTCTGGAAACAATACTAGGAGTCATTCTTTTCCACACCAGTGAAAAAATGCCAGGGAACAACAGCCTCTCAATAAAGATTGCTAGTAGATTTTAACAAATCCTCAGGAAATGTCTGGCACTAGAATCAAGGCACTATTTTGCTTGCCTGGAAATGAAAAGTTTAGAGGACTATGCTATGATATTCACTTCTTCTAGGCAACTTTTTTCTAACTGCCTAAAACTGCTCAGGAAGGTAAAAGAATAAAATATTTCATCATTTTACAGTGGTGAAGAAAAGAAGAATCAGCCAAATGAACCTTACTATCTTAGCATAGCCTCAACCAATTGTGACTTAATGTGCTGTTCAGCAAGGACAGTATTCATTAGAAGACTCACCTTGGCAAGCAGTTTAAAGACATGCTATACGTATATATAAATCTATTTTATATCATGCCTATGAGTGTTAATCTTATTGCAGAACACAGTGATTACAGCTTGCATTGAATTACTACATTTTATAATTCACTGCAGTGAGGTATTGCTATATGACATCTCCGACCCAGTGAGCACTTCATTATTTTTAAAGGGAAAATTGAACAAGAAAATCAGTTCAGTTGAACTCTGCCTTTGCTGCTGCTCTGGTTCTTAATGCCAAAGGAACAGATCTATATTTCATTGTAGCTTGTTCTAAAGAATAATAAGTGCAAACTTTCATTGGGGGCACCCAAACTGGGAATCTGAGGTCTTAAAAAATTGAATATTTGGGGGATAGACAAAAAAATGCAGAGGTGTTCTAAAGTGAAGAAAGAAGGCCTTAAAAAGACCAGACTAAGGAAGGAGAGCACATGGAGTGGGGATGCAGGATTCATTTATGAAATCTTAGAGCTACTTTTGACCTCACTATTGTCAGGAGTACTTTGTAAGAAATCAATTAAGAATAAGGGGGAAAAATCCCTTCTCAAAGTTGTCTGTCCCTTCTTCATACAAATCCTGCCAAAAGCATTAGAAAGGAAAGTAAAAGTTTTTCCAATACTACAATGATATCATAATGGTCTTTTAATTATTCAATGGGGCATACATGCAAAGTGCTTTAGAACCATTAAAGTATTATATAAATAATAGTTTTTTGTTCTTTGTAAATAGGTATACAGAACTCAATTAAGGTGTGTATTAACATTCTAATGTTTCTTTGTTTGACTTTGAGAAGTGGGAGATTATCTCCGTTATTTCATTATGTTAGATTTTCTACTCTCTTATCAATATTTTATTCAATAAAAGGAATCTTTTTAAATGGAATTGGAATTATGCAGTTGGAAAGAATTTTAAAGTTTAAGTAGTTCAAACCTATACCCAAAGCATAAAGTCCACCTATAACATTCCCTTCAAATGGTCATTCAGTCTCTACTTAAAGAAATCTAGTGATGACAAAATATATCCTGTAGTAATTTGTTCTAGCTTTAGATGGCTTTTGTTACCTAAAAACTATATATCTATTACTTCTAACCATTGGTCCTAGTTCTGTAGTCTCCGGCTAAGAAGAAAAAGTTTGACTGTAAATTTTTTTTAAATGTTTGAAACAGTAGTCAAGTTCCTTTTAAGTTTTCTGTTCTTCAGGTCAACCATATCACTTTCTTCAAAAAACAGTCAAATAGAATTTTTTTTATTGCTATGTGCACTCATCAACCTGGTCACTTCCCATCATTTTTAAAGTGAGGCAAACTACAGGAGATATTTTTATGTGGTCAGATAAAACTGAGAATGGTGGGACTATCATATTTTTTTCCTCTGGATTTCATTCAAGTACTATGTCACATTGAAGCAATATGGCTTAATGAATAAAGTGCTGCATTTAGAAATAGGACAATGTGAGTTCAAATCCTGCCTCTGACATTATCTGTTATCTGTGTGATCTTTGGGAAAATCAGACAACTCTCTAAGACCTATCTACTAAGTTATAACAGATTGTAGTCTATTTCAATGCTAAACACTGATGAATACAAAAGAATGTAGCTTCTTGAGTTGCAATGATTTATTTCTGACATGTTGACCCCACCGTCCACTAAAATTCCAAGATTTCAGAAATATGTGTGTCTGTGTCTGTGTGTCCATGTGTGTGTCTCTGTGTATATATGTATTGTGTATATGTGTGCTCCTATGTGTATGTATGCATGTATATGTATATGTGCATGTGTGTATTGTGCCTTGTTTATATCCATATTTTCAAACATGTTCAGATATGTGTAAGTATGCATATATGTGTATGCAATGAATACATGCATTATATACATACATAACACGCATGTGATAATTACATATGTATAATTGTATTGTGTGTTTGCATGTATGTATATATTGTCACCAACCCCATCTTGTAGTGGTTCAATTAAATTAACTGTATATTCTATATTTCTATCACAACCTTTATATATAGAATTACCTTCTTTAGATTGAACTTTCCCTTGTGACAAATAAAAATAATTAAGCAAAAACTTTTGAGATAGTATCTGCCAATGAAAACAATATTCTGCTCTAGTAGTCCTCATTAGAGAAGAGGTACATTTCATTATTTCTTCTCTTGGATCTTCATTGATTTTTCTGTTACCCAGAACTCAACTTACTATTTATTAGTGGTCTATTAATTTACGTTGTTATAATAATTATATATATATATATATATATATATTGTTTGCTTGCTTTTGCTTATTTTTCCCTTCGTCATCATATGCAAATATCACTGCTCTGAATTTCTTATATTCACTATTTCTTACTACACAACAATATTCTCTTACATTCATATACCATAATTTTGTTTCTTTCTTTCTTTTTTCTTTTTTCTTTTTTTTTTTTGGCTATTCTGTGGTTATTGAGCACCTACTTTGCTACCACAAGTATTACTGCCATGAATATTCTGGTAGATATAACATCTCTGTTTCTGTCTTTGATTTCTTTGGTATATATGTCCAATAGTGAGATTTGCTAGATTAAAAAGTATAAATAATTGTATCACATTTCTTGAACAATTCCAAACTGAAATCCAGAGTGATGGGACCTTAACACCGATGCACCAACAGTGCATCAATTTGTCTCTATTCCCTTAGCCCCATTCCCATCTTTTTTTCATTTTTACCAATTTTATATGGAATAAAGTGAAATATCAAAGATGTTTTAAGACCACTACTCTTACTTCTAATAATTTGTAATATATCTTAATGTGATTGTTTGTAGTTTTGAAAATCTTTATAAAAATCGGCCACTTATCTATGGGGAATTGCTGCTGCTGGTGTTGAAATATGCATTCATATAGGTATGCATATGCTGAAATAGACACATATGTGTATATGTACACACATATGTATATTATACACATGTATGCATTCCCTTTATACTCTGCTTTTTTAAAAGTTTGTTATAAATTTTATAAACTGGAATATTTCAACAAATAAAAAATGCAGAAGAGAAATTATATACAATAATATTGAACTCTTTTACATTTAGTTTTTAAGTAGATTAAAATTAATATATCAGTGCAAAAATTATGCTGTTTGTCCCCTTCTGAAATCCTCTCCGATTCCTTTTGTACATTTTAAATGTGTCACTGGTTCTACATTTCCAATTTATTTCTTTTTTTGAGTTACTTTTATTAACCAATAAACAGAAGGTCATGGTGAACTTAAAGCTCATTTTGGAGCCCACAGGGTTTAAGTTCAGGTCCCAACTATGTCACCTACTGGTTTTTATCACAAGTCATTGTGATTGTCCTTCCACAAATGGACAAGCCATTTTATGTTTCAGTTTGCTAGGCAACTCTCTAAGATTATGAATTGCACATAATGTGTTGACTTGCAATTGTAGAAACATTTCTTTGACAGGAATCTCCCTATACCAGTGAAATTACATCTAATTGTTATCCCTATCTGTACCTCATTATCACCTCCTACCTTTTCTTTTTGTTTTTTTAAAGCAATTGGGGTTAACTTGCTCAAGGTTACACGGCCAGTCATTATTTATGTGTGGGTGCTCATTTTCTGAGGCCAGGACCGATCCATGGGTCATTCCAACTCTGGGGCAGATGCTCTTACTCACTGTGCCACCTAGCCACCCCAAACCTCCTACCTTTTCTATGCCAAGAAGAAGCTCTCCTTTATTCTAAGTAAATATAGCCAAGGAAACCTAATTGAGATATTTTCTATCTGAAAAATATCTCTTTTTTTCACTTTTAGCCCATCACCTCACTATCAAGAAGAGAGAAATAGAATTGATCATCATTAAGTTGAAGTCATGGCTATGTCATTGATTTAAGCTTTCGAAGATGTTTTCCTTTATATTTTTGTCATTATCGTGGAAAAATTATTCTCTGTTAAGCTCATTTTACTTTTCATCAGTTAAAGAAGTTTTCCCCCTACTCTCTGAAGCCTGCATAAATGTTATTTCTTATATAAAAACAATATTCCTTTACATTCATATACCACTATCTGATCAGATATTTCCACTCATGAATAAGCATACACATTGTTTCCAGTGAATTGCTATAATGAGTAGTACTATAATAAATATTTGTGCATATAAACCCATATGTACACTTTCTCTATATCTTCTATCTATCTGTCAATGACAAAATTGTAGTGTTATTGTTGGGTAGAAATATTTGTAAAGTTTTTTGAGTTTGGGGGAGTATTGCTGCAAATTGCTTTTTTAGTGATCAGATCAATTCAATTACCTTCCAATGCTAAAATAGAATGTCTGTCCTTCCATAGCTTTTCCAATATTGCTATTATTTGTTTTGGGTGTTTTTCCATATCAGTTATGTATGAGGTAAAACTTCAGAATTAAGTCAAGTTGCATTTCTCTTACAATTAATTCTTTTGAGCAACATTTTTATGCGATTATTGAGTTTATTATTCTTTTGAAAGCCACCACTCCATATTTTTTGAACTATTTACTTATGTGGCAACTGCTTTTTTTTTTCTTTTTGGAGGGAGGAAGGCAGGGCAATTGGGTTTAAGTGACTTGCCCAAGGTCAAACAGCTAGTAAGTGTTAAGTGTCTGAGGCTGCGTTTGAACTCAGGTTCTCCTGACTCCAGGGCTGGTGCTCTATTCACTGTGCCACCTAGTTGCCCCCATGGCAATAGCTTTTGTGCTTAAAAAGATTTTAGATGCCAGTTTGACTAAGCATTTTCTTCATACCCATAGTCACTAAAGTTTACTGGCTCATTTTCTTCCCATTTATTTTTAATGTGTAACCTTTTAATATACAGGTTATGTAGAAAAAAGGTGTTTTATACTCCTGCCTCACAATGTTAAAGGTATATGCACAAGACATGTCAAAATATGCATATTGCACTGTTAGAATCAATTAGAGGTGAAAATTAGATATTAACAAGGCCTTGTTAATGAAGTCAGAAAGGAATAGAACGCGTCTAGTCATTTTGCTAATGACACAAAGGAAATGCACAGGGATTGCCTGAAGAAACTGTCACACCCTTTGGTTCCTGTCTACAAAAGCAAGATCCTTTATTTCTTGAACATCCCAATATTGATTGAGGAGTATGTAATTGAAGCAAAACACCCAAGACAATCCCTCAGAAATGGGCAAGGAAATTCTTTGTCTT
Organism: Gymnobelideus leadbeateri; assembly: GCA_011680675.1. Classification (NCBI taxonomy): domain Eukaryota; kingdom Metazoa; phylum Chordata; class Mammalia; order Diprotodontia; family Petauridae; genus Gymnobelideus; species Gymnobelideus leadbeateri. The sequence goes on along the minus strand of WOXC01003620.1, from coordinate 208,718 downwards.
TCCCAAGCCCTTGACCAAAGAATAACTTTGTCAATTTCAAAAAACCCGGAAGATTTCTAGTTTTCATTGCTATTCTAGTTCTATCCCAAGATAAACAGTGGTTGATGGAAACATCTGTATTAGAAGTCAGAGACATACTATACTACTGAAGAAAAAGAGCTTCAGGATACCAGGAGCCAAGGAGAAAGATATACCATGCTCCAAGTGAAATTTGTGAGCACCCTCATAAGAAAATGAAAGAAAATATCTAGTAACTGGTCAGTTTAAAAAAACCCTTTTGGCAGAGGCCTGCAAGATGACAGGGGCCGACTCAGAGGCCTGGAAGATGCCAGGGTGTGCAAAGGCCCTGACAAGGCCTGATCAATGTGGCGGCAAGTTGACCCACCAACTACAAGAGCCATTGCCAGGCCTATCACTGCATGGATGGGACTGGACAGAGCTGGCTAAAGAACCCACAAAATGAAAGAGCGAACCTAACCTCCCACTGAAGACAGTCCAGCAGGACAGCAGGAAGGGGCCAGCATAGCACTCTGGGAGCCAAGCTCAGACCCACATGAGTCAGAGGTTTTAGCCTCAGGGTGGCCACAACCAGTCCCTTCCTGGAGGGACTTCAGATCACTAGCAGTTGTGGCAGTTTGCAGAATTATCAACCCATAGATGCTAAGGACAAAGTGAGAGGTCAGTGCAGTGTGGACTTTGGGACCTGGGAATTCGGGAGTGTGGTTGGCCTTTGCCCCTGGGACAAGAGGAGGCTGAGCTGCTGCGGCCATGCAGCCACCTCCACATGGCTGCTTCAGAGCTCCTGGCCTACAGATTGCAAAGGGACCAAGCAACCAGTCTGAGGGGTAATCTCTCTTCCTTTAACCTGCTTGGGTCTGGATTGTGATCTAGGGTGGAGGTCCTGGAGTGAGTGACCAGTTTGGCAGAGCATGGGGAGGCTTCAAAGAAGGCACCAAACTAATAGCTCCAGCAGCTGAGAAAACCCCAGTGATTAGGAGAGTTCTACTGTGGCAAAAATCTCAGAAGTCAAGTAATTGAGTGCAACATGAGCAAACAAGGGAAGCAAGGCAAGCACAGTAATCCAACTTTGGACTCCTTATTTGGGGACAAAAAAGATCAAAGCATGGAACAGGGAGAAGGCAGTAAAGTCAAAACTCCTGCAGCAGAAGCTTCCAAAAAAAATATGAGTTGGTTACAGGCCATAGAGGAGCTTAAGACAGGTTTTGAAAACCAAATAAGAGAAGTGGAGGAAAAATTGGGAAGAAAAATAAGAATTATGCAAGAAAATTATGAAATGAGTCACAACCTGACTGAAGAAAATAACACCTTAAAAATAGACTAACTCAAATGGCAAAAGAGGCTCAAAAAGCCAAATGAGGAGAAGAATGCATTAAAAAACCAAATTTGCCAGATGGAAAAAGAATCCCAAAAGCTCACTGAAGAGAATCATTCCTTTAGAATTAGACTGGAGGAAATGGAAGCTAGTGACTTTATGAGAAATTTTGATATTATCAAACAGTTCCAAACACATGAAAAAATAGAAGGCAATGTGAAATATCTCATTGGAAAAACCACTGACATGGAGAATAAATCCAGGAGAGATAATTTAAAAATGATTGGACTAGCCATGATCAAAAACAGAACCTAGAAATCATCCTCCAAGAAATTCTCAAGGAAAATTGGCCTGATATTTTAGAACCAGAGGGCAAAATAGAGGTTGAAAGAATCCATTGATCACCTCCTGAAAAAGATCTCCAAAAGAAAACACCCAGGAATATTATAGCCAGGTTCTGGAGTTCACAGCTCAAGGAGAAAATATTACAAGCAGCCAGAAAGAAACAATTTGAATACTGTGGAAACACAATCAGATAACATAGGATCTTGCAACTTCTACACTGAGGGATTGAAGGGCTTGGAATATGATATTCTGGAGGTCAAAGGAGCTGGAATTAAAACCAAGAATCACCTACCCAGCAAAACTGAGTATCATGTATAGTGGGAAAATATGGTCATTCAGTGGAATAGAGGACTTTCAAGCATTCTTTATGAAAAAACCAGAGTTGAATAGAAAATTTGACATGCAGATACAGGAAGTAAGAGATGCTTGAGAAGGTAAACAGGGAAAAGAAATCATAAGTAATTTATCAAAGTTGAACTACTTACATTCATACATGGAAAAATGATAAATGTAACTTATGAAAAATTTTTCAGTATGAGAATAGTTGAAGGGAATAGAAATGTATGTATATGTGTGTATACATACATATATGTCAATATAGGAGGGTATATGGGCATATGAATGCATATATGTGTATATATGTGTACAGGTATACATAGACAGAAGGTACCAGACCAGTTGAATAGGAAGGGATGATATTTAAAAGGTGAAATTAAGAGGTGAGAGAGGAATATAATGAGAGGAGATGGGGGGAGGCGGAATGGGGTAAACTATCCCATATTAAAGAGGCAAGGGAAAACTGTTACAATGGAGGCCAAGAACAGGAAGGCAAAAGGGAATGAGTCAACCCCATTCACAATGAATTTGTCTTAGTGAGGGAATCACATACAAACTAAATAGGGTATCTCACCCTACAGGAGAGTAGGGGGGAAGGGGATGAGAGGGGGGATGATGGACGGGAGGGCAAGCTGGGGGAGGGAAGTTGGAAGCACCAGCTTTTGAAAAGGGACAGGATCAAAGTAAAAAATAGATCAAGTGGGGGGTGGGATTGGATGGAGGGAAATATAGTCAGTCTTTCACAATATATCCACTATGGAAATGTTTTACATGGCTACACATGTACAGCCTATGTTAAATTGCTTGTCTTCCCATTAAGGATGGGTGACAAGGAAGGTAGGAAAGGAATATGGAATTAAAAGGCATAAAATAAAATGCTTATATAATAATAATAATTATCATTATTATTATTATCATTATCATTATTATTTTACATGTAACTGGGAAATAAGATATACAGGCACTGGGACATAGAAATCCATCATGCCCTACTGGAAAGTCAGGAGTGGGATTGGGAAGACATAGGAGAGAAAAGATTGGGAGAGGGAATATTCAGTGGGATCACTGTTTTGGGGTGGTGGGTAGGGGAAAATGGCAAGAAAATTTGTAACTCAAAATCTTGTGTAAATGAATGACATAAACAAAAATAATAAAATAATATAAAATTAAAAAAAAAAACTTTTCCATTTGGTCTCACCAAACATATAACTACTTTCTATTGTACTCTACTTACTTTTGGAGAAGTGTGTCCTGGACTTCTTGGAGAAATGTTTTATACCAACTGTTCTTCTTATTGTACTTTAGTAAATATCACAATTCTAAAAGATAAATTAATTGGCTTCTTGATATAGACCAGTAATTATTTTGGGAAACCTAACAATAAGCATTCTTGAGCTAGAGTACTCGAAAAACACACTACCACCTCAGAGTACCCTAGATCCCTGGGGAGAGAAGCAGAATCTGCCCTTTAGGGACCAAACCTAACTGCACATCATTGGAGAAGGGGAATATAGAGCGAGAATGTACTACAGATGTATCAGTTTTGAACTTATTGTGATAAGATGCAATGAATCTAATTTCTGCCCAACTGCCTTCCAAGTTGTCTAGCAGAACTTTTCAAAATGGAAATCATTGCACCCTTGATATTCTAAGATTTATGGAAATCTATGCTACTTTGTCTATTAATTTTATTTCTTCCTTATCTATTATTTCTGTTTTATCCTAGTTTTTCATAAGTATCAAATAGCTTTAATGACTACTGCGTTATTTTGTATCTGTTTGTCTGTATAGAATTATCAATAGCTATCTATCTATATAAATTATCTATTAATAAAAAATAAATCTTGATATGTGTAGATCTTGTTATCACTCTCTCTATTTCTCTGATTCTTCCTCTGTCTCTGTGTCTGTGTCTCTGCCTCTGTTTGCCTTTCTTTGTCTTTGTCTCTTCTCTGTGTTCTTTCTCTCTCCTCTCCTTCCTCCCTCTTTATCTGTCTCTTATTTAGACTGAGGTCAGATAACACTATACCCCTATAGTAGCATCAACAGTTATTTAGGCACCTGCCAAGTAGGAGCAGGGCTCCTAATAGATGTTCTTAGCATAACCTCATTCAATTATAGATTTTTGCAGGATTGTCCTTTATATTCTGGAACCATTTGAAATTTTGCACCCAACTACAAAAACTTGCATTTATCCATTACATTTCATTTGCTTCAGCTTCCATTCTAGACTAGGAAAAAAACTACAGGGATCTAGTTCTATTATTCAGTATACTACTTATTCCTTTCACATTTATCTTTTCCACAAATTTTATTTTATATAATCAAAATAATAGAAAACTGGTTTAAAAAAAACAAAATAATGTCTATTGCCTCAAAATTATATTGAAAGGTAGTCTATCTGTATTTCTGAAACAGTTGAAGAGGAAATAATTATCTTTTTTTAAAATAATTCCAAAATGTTTCAAAAGAACATTTAGATTTTGATTTATATGTAACTTTTCAAAAGCATGTCATCCATGTTAATATTACTATACATTTCCCAAATCTATCTGATGAACTTAAATATAGTTTGCACACATCTTTTCCTTTTGTCCAAGTCACTTAAGTTTTAGATGCACTGTGAAATAATGGAGAAATAAATAACATTTTTCTGTTTAGATATAAACATAAAAATGACTTGCTCTCCATTATGAAGCATATCATTTTGAAAACCAAAATAAAACCATACTTCCGTGAGCCCATTCATTCAATGCTTCATTAGAATAGTCTTATGTTATAAAGAAGTCTCCAATTCTGCTGTTAATGTTATTAATTTAAATTGAGCTCCTAAATGTAATAGACATTATAAAGAACATAGAATTAGATATGGTCCCTGCTCATTAACTCCATTTCCTGGTGGCTATTTCACTGCCCATCTTTCATGCTTCACAGCTTGTCAGATGAACAAGGAAAGAGTTGAAAAGGTTTCATAAGGTTCATCATCATCATTACACTTGATTAATATTTTTACACACAAACTGAGTGTATAATGCCATGCTGGGTCTTTTAAGAAAGTATATAGAAATTAATTTTTAAAATAGTTTAAGCACCCCATATTTGAAGGGAAAGCAGCACAGGAAAATTTCAAATGTTGAGGTCAAATGAAAAAGATAAACAACAAAATAACATAAAGCTACAAAAAAGTGCTTGGTTTTTTTAGTTGATTTTTGGTTGTTTGGGTGTTTTTGAGGTAAAGCTCTTCTACTTTTCATTTAGTATAATATTGGGAATGACAAGAGAGAGAGGGAGAAAAAGATTATCAACCAATAGAATTAATAACCAGAATAGACAAATGCCATGTAGAAAGTTTTGGAAGTTGATGGGCAAATAAAATGTCAAAGGTCTAGCCTGTAAGAAGAAAGGTTTAAAAAAGTCACTTATGATTATTTTGAGGTTGCAATCAATAGTATTTTAAGGACCAGATGAAGCAAAGGTAAGAGATACAGTCCAATTAACTGGCTATGCTTTAGCCCCCCAAAATAGATTACTTCTTGACCAATGAGGCATTTTAGACCAACTAAATGGGCCAGTTAGCACTGTAACATAGGCTATTGCTTTGTAACTTATCATTAATATGGCATGCAATTGCAAAGCCATTGTGCCATGGCCAAAGTTCCCACTACACTGCTTGCTAATGCATGCCATAATATATCTCTGTGCACATTTTCCATTTTCCTGAAGGCAGCTAATCCCAGGAATATCTTTACTAAGCTTTCTGAGATACTATCATTCAGCCTGTCATCTAGGCAGGTGTGAGAAAGAGAAAACACTTTGCTTTGGGAAGCAAATATAGGGGTCAGAGGGAAAGATGTATTTTTTTTTTCTCCAAGAGGACTGGAACCAAAGGAGGCAAACTCTTAGAGACAGGAGTCTCATGATGATTTTAGCTGACTATTTAGTCCTTCCCTGCACAACCTTCCACAAACTTTATGCTACTTAGCACTCTAAATAAAGACAATTTTCTGGGTATGTAGGGGTAGAGAATATGATTGGAGCTAACAAGAGTTAACAGAAACATTACAAAAACTATTTTGATGAATAGGAAAATGTTTCAAACTGTTCACTTTTTTACCATTTTGTATATGCCCTTCTGCTATCTTCTGTTATACTCCCTTCCCTAGCCTTAAGGCAGTTAATACCATAATGAGCTAGAAATTGGACTTATGATATTGTCAGCTAGAGAAAAATGCCCTTTACAAATGAAGGACAACAACTTTTCTACTTAAAGAGTTGCCTTAAGTAATGACAGTTTAGGTGACTTGCCTGTTGGGACACAGGTAATATATGCCTGAAGAAAGACTTGAACCCATGGCCTTGTTGGCTTTAAGAACAACTCTCTATTACTTACATCAGGCTGAGTGACTGTCAAAATAATATATCTCCCTTAAAAGCCCCATAATAGCATTCTATCAGGCCTTCCTTTGTTGTAAGGTACATGCATTTCATAATTGCCTCTTTCCTATAGTAACTATGGTCAATTTAGCTAAAAGGGATAAACTGATAGAATACTTTCCTCTGGTTTGACAATAATTGAAAGATGATCTCAAATTTCTTTGTATATCAACATTGTAAAGAGGATTCCTGTTAAGCCAAACTAGTAACTTATTATTGAAAATCTCCAATATGAAGGATATATTTATTTGTTTGTTTTCTTTTTTATGCCCTAATATGTGGTCAATTTTTGTGTAGGTGTCATGTACCACTGAGAAAAAGGTATATTCCTTTCTATTCCCATGCAATTTTCTCCAGAAGTCAACCATGTCTAACTTTTCTAAAATTCTATTCAACTTTAACTTCTTATTTTAACTTAACTCTTTCTTATTTTATGGTTAGATTTATCTAGTTCTGAGAGGGGCGTTGAGATCCACCACTAGTACAGTTTTGGGTAACTTCCTTAATTTCTCCTCTAAGTATTTCAATGCTATACCACTTGGTGCATATATGTTTAGTAATGATATTACTTCATTGTCTATGCTAACTTTTAGCAGGATGCAATTTCCTTCCTTATATCTTTAAGTTAAATCTATTTTTGTTTTTGTTTTGTCTGAGATCAAGTTTGCTACACCTGTTGTTTTATTTTTTTTTTACTTCAGCTAAAGCACAATATATTCTGCTGCAGCCTTTTACTTTTACTCTGTGTGTATCCATCTGCTTCAGATGTGTCTCTTGTAAACAACATATTGTAGAAGTATGGTTCTTAATCCATCCTGCTATCGATTTGTGTTTTATGGGAGAGTTCATCCCATTCACATTCAGTTATGATTGCTATATCTGCATTTCTCTCCATCCTATTTTGCCCCATTTGTGCTTTTCTCTCTCCTTTCTCCCTTTTCCTACTTATGAGAGCTTTGCTTTCAAACACCACCTCCTTCAGTCTGCCTTCCATTCTAATAGCTCCCTCCCTTTTTTCCCCTTTCTCCTCCTACTTCCTTTAGGATAAATTAGATTTCTATATCTGATTATGTTATTCCTTCTTTGAGCCAAATCTAATGAGAGTAAGGTTCAAACAATGCTCATCTCCCCGCCCCCTTCTTTCCCCTCTAATGTAATAGCTTTTTTTGCCTTTTTATGTAATGTAATTTACCCTTGTCTACCTCCTGTTTTCCTCTTCTCCCAGTACAATCCCTTTTTACTACTGAATTATACTTTTATCATCACATTGAAGTCAACTTATACCCATGCCCTCTGTTGATGTATACCCCTTTTAAATGTCATAATAACAATACAGTTCTCAAAAGTTACAAGGGTCATCTTCCCTTGTAGGGATGTAAAAAGTTTGCCCTTATTAATAACATTTTTTTCCTTTCCTGTTTACTTTTGTATGCCTCTCTTGAAGCATATTGTATTTGAAGATCAAATATTTTGGTGAGTTGTTTTCTTTTCATCAGAAAAGGTTTGGAAGTCCCCTATTTTGTTGGATGCCCATCTTTTCCCCTGTAAGATTATGATCAATTTCACTGGTTAGTTGATCCTTGGTTGTAATCCAACCTCCTTTGCCTTATGAAAATCATGTTTCACACCCTACAATTTCTTAATGTAGAAGCTAGAAGATCCTGACTGTCATTCCATAATATCTAAACTGTTTCTTTTTGGTTGTTTGCAGCACTTTCTCTTTGACCTGGCAATTTTGGAATTTAGCTACAATATTCCTCTGTGTTTTCAATTTGGGATCTCTTTCAGGAAGAGATCAGTAGATTCTTTTGATGACTCTTTTACCTTCTGGTTCTAGGACCTTTGGGCAGATATACTGAAAAATGTTGTCCAGGCTCTTTTTTTCCATCACAGTTTTCAGGTAGACCAATAATTATCAAATTGTCTTTCATAGATCTATTTTAAAGGTCAGTTGTTATACCAATGAGGTATTTTATGTTTTCTTTGATTTCTTTTTCAGTCTTTTGTTTTTGTCTGACTGAATCTTGATAACTCATAGAGTCATTAGCCTCTTCTTGCCTAATTCTAATTTTTAATGAACTGTTTCCTTTTATTAAATTTTGTATCTCCTTTTCCATTTGGCCCACTTTTTAAGGAGTTCTCTTCAGTGGGTTTTGTGCCTCTTTTTTTCCATTTGCCCATCTCTACTTTTTAAGGAGTTGTTTTCTACAGTGTACTTTCAGTTGCCCTCCCCCACCCCCATTTGGCCAATCATATGTTTAAGGACTTGTTTTATTCAGTGTACTTTTTTAATAATTTGGTCAATTGCTTTTTTTTTGCTTTTTCTTTTTTTTGGAGGGGGGAAGGTAGGGCAATTGGGGTTAAATGAGTTGCCCAAGGGTCACATGGCTAGTAAGTGCTAAGTGCCTAAGGCTGGATTTGAACTCAGGTCCTCCTGACTCCAGGGCTGGTACTCTATTTGCTGCACCACCTAGCTGCCTTCCCCCACTTATTGTGTTTTTTTAAGGACTCATTCTCTGCAGTCAATTTTTGTACTTTCTTTTCTAAGCTATTTACTCTCTCTTGTATACCTCTCATTTTTCCCCAATTTTTCTTACATTTGTCTTATTTAACTTTTAAAATCCTTCCTGAGCTCTTCCAAGAAGGCATTTTGGGCTTGACACCAGTTCATATTCCTCTGTGAGGTTAGGTTGTAGGTATATTGACAATGTTGTCCTCTTCTAAATTTGTGTCTTGATTTTCCTTTTCCCCCTTGATTTTCATTGTCCATTTCTGCATTTTGCTCATTGTGTTTGCGTATTTATTGGCTTTGAGAGTTGAGATCTCCTGTTGTAGTGCAGGGGGCACTGACCCAAGCTTCTTGCACCGGGAGCACAGAACCTTTGTGTTCTGGGGCCTCAGGTGCTGGTAACTAGAGATTATAAGGGTCTGGCAGTTTACCTGGTGCTGGGCTGAGGTCAGCAACATTCAAGCTCTTGGGGTGGAGGTGGGAAGTCTGGCCCCTGGGGGACATCTGCTCACTCAGGCTCTATACTTAAATATTTGGCTGCTGGAGGATGTCTGCTAGCCAGGAGCTGTAACTCCTGGAGTTGTGCTTCCTGGAATTGTGTTGAAGCACAGGAAGATTTGGCTACTGGAGAACACTGGTGTATATGGTGCTTTCCTGAGCTGGTGTCTACTGCTTCCACTGCCTGGGCTGAGGCAATTTTGTGGGTGCTTTGCTTGTTCCACCACCATGGGGATCAGGATCTCCCCCTGGTTTTCTGAGGTGGGCCTTGACACTGGCTTGCTGGTTTACCTCATGCCCTATACCTCATGTCCCTGCCCCCACCTCCATCCTCCCACCTCCTGCACAGAGCAAAAGGGGCCTTTCCCATTAATCCCCCAAGTTTCCTGGCTACTAGAATTCTGTACTGTCTTTTTACTGTCTCAGTTGTTCCAGAGTTTTTCTTGGGGTGATATTTTCTCAGCTTTCAGAGGTCAGTAAGGGAGGATGAGAGTGACTTACTTCTTACTCTGGCATCTTGGCTACCGAAGTGTTTGTTTGTTTATTTACATACTGGGCCTTCCCCATGTTCCTTGAATTACTAACCTACATAAGGCCTTATAAAAGGGTGACTTTGAAAAGAAAAAAAAAGTCTAAATTAATGGTGTCTAAATCCTTTTTCTTTTGAAGTGAAGAAGTAATTCCCCTATTCCTCAGCAAATTTTATAATAACTTATTCTCAGAAACTTGATATGTAGTCTCATAATTTTGAGAAATAATTCTCACTGAATAAAGGAATGGACTGCTATAGTTGAACTATGAACAGTTCTAGGACCTTAGTATACTTCTTGTCATAATTCCCAACTCCAGGATTCTATGATGTCTAGAAGAGCTGTTAAGGAAACCTTTACTTCAGATACTTTCCTATACACTCTTCCTTTCCTCCATAGATGAAGAAATAAATGTTTTTCCTGATTATACTTATACTTGACTGCTTATTGAAATACAATGTCATCCTGTTCTCCTGGGGCTTGAACTACATTTTTTCCCAGATAACCTTAGCCCTAGTGTTTATCTTCATGAAACTACTGTCCAGAATAAGGCCAAAATTCTCTTTAGTTTCAACTGGAGAAAGTCATCTCTGAGCCTCACTCTGTCCTGCATGAGACTAGAGGAATTGTTTATTTGGGAGAATGAAGAGAATTATTGTATTACTAGGCCTATGAATCCCCCTAAAATCAAAGAAATTTGTAAGGTCTCATATGTGCAAAAATATTTATTAGTAGTCCTTTGTGAGGTAGGGAAATAAAAAGAAATTAAGGTAGTGTCCACCTATAACTAAATAAATTATAGTATATGAATGTAATGGAAAATTATTTTCACCATAAGCAATTGTGAAATTAATAATTTCAAAAAAAAACTGTGAAGACATGTATGAACAGATTCTGAATGGAGTGAGGAAAAAGCATATCATTGTACAAAATAACAATATGACAAAGAAAATGACTGTTGAAAAACTTGACAACTGTGATCAATATAGATTCAACCAAGATTCCAAAGGACTGATGATGAAGCAGACCACTTACCTCTTAACAGAGAGGGAATAGACTCAAGATCCCAGAACAAGGTATATGTTCTTGGCCACAGAAAAATGTAGGATTTTTTTACTTGACTATGTCTATTCATTACAAGTGTTTGTGGGTTTTTTTCTAATGGGAAGGAAAGAAAAGAGAGAAAGGGATAGAAGAGGGGGAGAGAAGAAGAACAAGAACAAGAACAAGAAGAACAAGAAGGAAGGAAGGAAGGAAGGAAGGAAGGAAGGAAGGAAGGAAGGAAGGAAGGAAGGAAGGAAGGAAGGGAAAACAGAGAGGAAAGAAAGGAGGAGGGAAAGATGAATGTAATGAATGAAGGGAAAAAAGGAATAATGGAAGAATGAAGGGAAAAAAGGAGGAAGGAAAGAAGAAAGAAAGGATCATCAAGATATTGAAAAAACAGAACGGAAGAAAAGACAGAATGAAGTAAAATAAGGACAGCTTAGAAAATTTTGCATGCTACAGGTTGAACTTATATACATAAAAGAAAAGCAAGCTGTATATAATAGAATTCTTTCTTTTTATATTCATGAAAATGTGTTTGTTAAATTCACAAGAAAAAAATGTTTTAAAATAAATTGAGGGAGATTGGACCAGAATAGATGACCCTGAAATTCTCCTTCCAACTCTAAAATAAAATGGAAAGAAAAGAAAAGAAAAGAAAGAGGTGGTTATTTCAGAGAATGTGGGACAATTATATGGTTGACCCCTCTCCAAATCAATAATGGTCTCTCAACATATTAACTCTTTTTAATATTTTTTTTATTTTGAGTTCCAAATTCTCTGCCTATTTCCAACTCCCCACACACACCTATTGAGAAGGAAAGCAATAGCCTATTATAAATATATATATATATATATACATATAGTAATAGGAAACATATTTATTTATTTTAATGTTATTTTTTTAATTTCACATTTAAAGTCTTTATAATTTGTAATCCATGGATTTCAGTACAGATCCTACCTAAGTAGAGTGGGGAGAGCCAGCTCAGTGCTGCTTGATGCTTTGGAGAGACTGAGAGAATACTGAGGAATTCCAAGTACTGGAATGAGTGGCAGAGTTAGTGCTTGAACTTTGTGGAAGGGAGGCACATACTCTTTTCTGAAACTTCTCATACATTGATCCTGCTGTACTATACTGGTGTTACATTAAGCATAGAAAGAAGGTCATCACTGTCTTCTCTCTCCCTTACCCCAAATATCCAACCACTTCACAAATAATATTCCCTTTACCTCCATGACAGTTTTTCATCTGTCCCTTCCTTTCCTCTCAAGTTGTTACCATTCTAGTTTAGACTTCCATCACTTTCATCTGGATCAACATACCGTAAAGGATCTTTTTTTTGTATCTAATGTTGCTTTCCCTTTCTAATCCATCCTTCACACACAACTGCCCAAATGATCTCCCTAAGGCAAAACACTAACCATATTATCCCCTTCTCAAAAGTTTCAACATCTTTCCATTGCCTCTAATATAAAATACATGTTTTTTTAGCCTGGCATTTAATATCCCACACAATCTGGTTTCAACCTACTTTTACTTCTTTTTTTTTTAGATTTTACTCTGCTTCTTACTACATTCCAGTCAAAGTGGAGTAATAGCTGTTCTTCGATCTTGTTCTACTCTTTTCTATTTCTATACATTCTTTCAAGCTTTTCCTCATAGCTAAAATTCACCTCTTTCCTCATTCCCACATGCTCAAATTCCCTTCCTTAGAAAACTAGTTCGACTACCACCTTTCTTGATCCCACCATCCCCAGGAGAAATTCTTTCCTTTACATACAAAAACATTGGTCTAGATCTCTCCTATGCTCCCTTATATGATATTTATTTCTGTCCATGTCATATGCCACACCTTCTTCATAAAATTTAAGTTCACTTATATTAATCAAGGGTAATATTTTTCATCTTTAGCATCTTAACAAGCAGAGCTGGGGATTTGAATGGGAAATAATAACCACTTCTATTTACCATTCTACTGTCTCAAGTGTTCTTAACAGAAAATTTGAGTATTGGATCTCAAAACAAAATGGTACCTAGTGCCACCTTCTCTAAGGGACTTTTCTTGGCCCCATAACTGCTAGCTCCATACCCTCTAAATTTACTTTCCATATATTCTCTATTAATCTTGTATTTTCTGATTTATATATATATATATATATATATATATATATACACACACATGCATACATACACACACACACACACACACACACACACACACACACACACATATATATATATATATATATATATATATTATCTTCTCAGTATAAGTGTAAACTTCTTGGGTGCGGTTTTTTTTTCTTCTTTCTTTGTGTGTCTTTAGCCCTGAAACAGTGCCTGGTACAAAATAAATACTTAATGAATCCTTGTTGATTGATTGATTGGCAACCCTCCTCTCATGTGTTCTTTAGCAACACAGGAGTAATTATCAAAAATTAGGTCGTTATATCTATGTATATGGCTAATCATTTTGCAGATGGTTTCATGGCTACATGAACTTTTATTTTATTAAAACGAGGTACCTCATCTCATGACTTTCTTATAACTCTGATATATAATTAGAAAAATCATGCAGTCATTACTGGATTATGTGGTAAGAACCAGGCTAAAGAAGGCCAGTTGAGGATAATTTACTTTGTTCTCTATTAATATATGCAATATAAGTCAAGCTGTCACTGAGGATTCTCTTTAGACTTTGTTACAGCTGTAAGAATAAACTTTGTATTATCTGAATGCATAAAGAATATAAACATGGAGCTATATAAAGCCTTAAACAAAGATATTCTCTGTTCCAAGGAAGGGATAAAAAAAAATAATGCATTTCACGAACAGATTGAATGTTGCTTAGATACTTAATCTACTTCTTGAATTTTATTCCTGGGGTATTAAACATTAAATTGCAAATGCTCTCATATATAGTCATTAAAGTTTGGCTTTTCCAGAAATCCTAAGTATTGAGAAGAAGGATTTACAATGACTTGACAATAAATAATAACTCAATTTAAATAGGGACCATTTAAAATGTGATGTTATACTTTATATGCCAAGGACAACATTTGTGTCATTTAAGCCACACTTGGATAAAAACAAAACAAAACACTATATTTTAAAAAATCTCAGATGCCTTTCTTTATGGTAACTTATTATGACAATGTAAATATGAATATGTTTTTCACTAATGCTACGGCTGCTGCCTTAGTATACCTATTTTGCATACAAGATTTGAGGTTTTACAGCTATCAAAAATACACTTGTCCCTAAGCTGTAAATTAACTGAAATTTTTGTATTAATATAAATTTATATACATATATGTATATATTCATATATACATATATATGTAAATTGGGTAGCACAAAAAAAATGAAAGCACATCATATTTCCAGGTTGAGTATATATAAAAAATAATGTATTTTAATGCAAGTGGAAATATAGTTAATTATGTTTATACTCTTTATTAGTATATTATTTTACATATTATTATTTATTTATTTTTTATTTATTTTTATTTATTTATTTTTATTATTTATTTATTAGTATATTATTTTACATTTTATTATTTATTATTACTCTTTATTAGTATATTATTTTAATGCAAGTGGAAATATAGTTAATTATGTTTATACTCTTTATTAGTAAGATTATCCATCTTATTATAAAAATTCATATTAACAAAAGCATGGTGGTGAAAAATATTTTTAAAAAATTAACCCATTTTCTCATCAATGGCAAAATTCACATGAGTTACAAGTACTATCATCCCCAGTAGCAACAGAGGGAGATGAATCAACTCTAAAAGACTATGAAATGTCAACATCAAAGCTAAGAAAGAAATGTGATTCTCCTAAAAATCAAATAGTTTCTACTTATTGGGCACCTTTTTAACATTTAGTTAAATGTTAAATGTCTAAATATAAGTTTCTTTAAAAGTCCATCTTTCCTGGTGTAGTGGAGTCAATATTTGGAGTCAAAGAAGACTGACTCAAATCTTAACTCTGATATGTGTGGCTGTGTAACCCTGGGCAAGTAATTTAAATTTAACCTCTTGGTGGCATTAAGAAACTTAAAAATTGAAAATTGTCAAGGAGATGCTAACCAGCATTAATAGAGGGAGGTTAGTTCCCTGGAATATCCCTGTGTCAATATAATCACAATTTTCAGGCCCTTTCATAAAGAAGGTAACAGAAAAAGGCTTTGCCTTGCTTGGTTCTTCTGAATTGAGGGAATATAACAGTACAATTTTTCCATACTATACAATTTTAACAAAAGATAAACATTATAATTCTTTATCTTTCATCATGTAAAGTAGTAAAAAAAAAACAAAAGTATAGGACTAGGAGTCTAGAGCCCTGAGTTCTAGTTGCTAACAAGTTGAGTGTCATTGGCAAGTCGTAAAATGAAGGATTTTAGTTTAATTATTTTTGAGGCACTTCTAGCTCTGAGATTCTGTGTTTCTATGATGTTGACATTCTAGATTTTTTAGTCTACTGAATCATTTTAACACATCCCTATAATACTTAGTAGGATCTAGGACTCTATCAGTTCGGCCACATGAGCGTGGCTACATTCTCCTTGCCTTCTTATTTCGTGTAATTCGCTTTAGTGATCATTTCAAATTCCTGCATATAGGATCAATGAAATTTATTGCTCAGATTTATTTCAATATCATTTTTAATCTCTATATCTCAAAGCCTTTGTTTCTCAAAATCTCTTTTTAGCAGAATAAAATTGCTTGCAGGTTCTGTCAAGCTGAAAAATTGTATAAGATGGCCCCAGCAATAGACAATATGAGCCATTCAGGGGCTATTCCCCTATACTGTTTTACAAAACTCCTGACCTATTAGTGAAGTTGGTTTGAATATGGTGTTGAGAGGAATAGATGAGGCCCAGATGTTTAATCCTACTATGGACAAGTTAACTTTGCCCAGAAGAAAATCTATACGGCAGATTGTGCTTCTATTGAGGTCATAATGACACATAGGCACTCATATGAGTTAGTATAGCTAAGTCAATACATCTATTACTACGTCTTGAAAAAATGGATGAAAATTCATGCCATACCAGCTGTATTGAATTAAACAATTTTTTTTTGAAATGGCTAACTTCCTCCACATTGGCACTGCCAAGCATTTGGTCCAATCAGTCCAAGTAGTATTATATTTTCAAAGCAGTTTGTGTTTCAAGAATTTAGAAAACTTGTTATGAGTACACATAGAAGTTCCATAAGCAGAATTACAGGTACATTCCTGCAAACTCCTATCCAATTAGATTCTATTCTGCTGAATAGGAATCTTTTCTTAGCTATAAAATTTTAGAAGGGGTGGCATATTTCATCAGAGCTTTACTGAAGTTACTATCTGAAAATATGAATAAGGGAAATTATTTATATATCCTGTTTAGAGATTAATCTGCCCATTATGGGAGATATGGAAGAATGAATAGCCTTTTAAAATTTTTTCTGCTGACAGTTTCCTCTATAATATGAGCTCTATGAATAACTTACCTTCGTTTTCTTTCTAATTATTTAATTTCCTTTGTCATTTGTCCTTTTAAATTTTTAGGTGCTGTAGTAAAATTTATGAGATTCCAGTTATAATACTTGTCTGAAATTTAACAAAGTTAAGGTTGAATTAAGAAGATATGAAATTTCATATATACTGTGTGTGATAAAAATTCTCCCAACTCAGGATTCTGTCTTAGTGCCCCCAATTGAAGAGATAAAAATATGCTTATATCTGTAGATAAATGATACACTCTGAATAGGTAAATAATATACTCTGAATAGCTCTAATATCCCTTTAATAATACATTTATAAGTTATCAATACTTATTTTGCCTACTCCCTTTCCCCCCTTTTAATCCTCTTGATAGGTGTTTAATTTGAGTTTTTAGGTTAACTATCAACATATCTGTGATTTCATCACTGATCAAAGGACACTATCGTGCCACATTGCAAACTATGCATATCTTCTTTTACTGTGCGATTACTATTCATGACCTTGCATAAAACCTCTGTAGAGGCTTTACTTAACACATTGGGTCTTTATACTAGCTATATTAGTATTCTATGGAGGCAAATGCACCACTTGGGTTGTCCATCTGTTATCTTTCATTCTCAGTGCCAACCAACAGATTGTTCTAGTCATACATGTTCTCAGTGATAGTTTTAATACTACTTTTTGCCCTCAAGTTATTGCTGCTAATATGCTGTGGCTTACTGTTTACTTGTTTAAGATGAGATCTGCGATTTTAATGGTATACACAATATGTACACATTCTTTTTAGAACCATTCCCCTACACTGCTACCTCAACCTGGAACTTTTCTCAGCACCAGGACCTCCCTGCCCTGAAACTACCCCACTCCATATTACCCCATGACCCACTTACCATTTTATTTCCTATAAGTTCTACCTTCTTTATCCTATTGATGAGTTGCTCCTAGAGCCTCTGCTTTCTAGATAGGTCCAGGCCAACTTGCCTTCACTTCCCTTCAGTGTTCTTGACTTTTTTCTAGAGTTCAAAACCATACCCTCCTCCGTTCTCCCAATCCTCATTTTCAGCCCCCCTTTGTGTCTTCTCTTTCCCAATAGAATGTAATCTCTTTGAGGGAAGGAACTTAATTTTCACTTGAATTTGTATCTCCTGCACTTAATACAGTTTCTGTCACTTAAATGTTTCTTTCTTTCCTCCCTTCCTCCTTCCCTTCCGTTTTTTCCCTTCCTTCCTATAACTCCCAGTGAAGATACTGTCTCTACCAGTTCAGGTCAATACTTCTTTACAGCTTATGGTCTAGATAGAGTAACATGGATCAGTGAGGGACAGGAATTGAACCCGAATTTTCCTCACAATGAAGTTAATTCTCTATCTGCTACAAGAAACCATTCTCCCATTCTATTTAAGAGTAGCTTATTAATACCGACAATATTCTTTAATATTATACTTTAAATCAATTTCAATTTTAATTTTCCTGAAACTAGTCTTTCATAATATTGCGTGGAGAAAATAGAATTTGATAGCATATAGCAAAGCTATGAAACATGCCACGTATTATCTACATCTCTCTCAAGTGTAGCCTGATCCAGAATAAAATGTGGCTCCCATTTAATTATTAGGAAAGTTCAAACTTAGAAGAAAGAATAAAGATGAGCAATCACAAGTTTTGGAAAGCAGGTTGGTAACATTGAAAATGTCCAATTCTTCAAATATAATCTAACCAGATCTCAATTTTTGATGCAGTTTATTGCTTATCTGTTAGAGATATCCAAACTATGTGAACAAATGGTAGGACTTCATCTTATTATTCAGGCAAAGCATATGTGTGTGTGTGTGTGTGTGTGTATACACACACACATATATATGTATACATACATGTATACATATATACACACAAATACATACATATATACATACATATATACACATAGACATACATACATCTATCTAGTTATAGAGATAGAGATACATATAGATATATATTGAACAGAGGAAATAAGATGGAATAGTAGATAGAGTATTAAACTTCTATTCAGATATGGTTTCAAATCCAAATTCAGGTACATAGAATTTACATGTGTGGCTGGGGAGTGTGGAGATAAGGAATCAGTAATGCCTTATCACAGGAGTAGAAACTTGAAAGAAACTATGGAGACTAATAGAAGGAGATAAGGAAGGGGTGAATTCCAGAAATTTTAAATCTTGTACTATCACAAGAACTACCTATTGCATATTTCATGGGTTTTCTTCTCCTTTCCTTTGCAGGATGGTATAATCCAAAAGGAGAAATTTAATAGGAGTTAAGTGACCAAGGTTGTCATCCTATGTCAATTTTAAGCTTTGGAGTCTTGGGAAAATGATTTAATCCCCTTTGACCTTGTCATCTATGAAAATAATAAAAGAGCAAATAACATCTTACATGTCTCAAAGCAAAGATTTAGACTAGTTAATTTCTTGAGGCTTCTGTTAGCTTTTAATGTCCCTTACTATGGTGATTTTAAAGTTAAAAATACTCTTTTAAAATCTCTAGTATTTTGAGTATGAATCTGTAATAATACTACTACTAATAATAATGACAACAAGTACCTTACAAATATTAACTCATTTGATTCTCACAAAAAGCCTGGAAAATAGGTGCTATTATTATTCCCATTTTACAACTGAGGAAACTGACACAAACAGAGGTTAAGTGACTTGCCCAAGCTCACACAACTAGTAAGTGTCTGAGGCTGGATTTTAAATTAAATGTTCATCATTCCATATCTATTGCACCACCTGGCTACCTACCTAGTGGAGCAAATATATTCTGGCCCCATTTGTTGACTTTTGCTTTTGTTTTATTTTCATATAAATAGTCTTCCTCAATTTATGTGAATATTCATTATCACTATGTAGGAATTCAGTCTTAATTCTCTAGTCTAATATCATACTTGCATAATTTCCATATTTGTGACCAAATGTTTGAAATGGGAAAACATGATGAGCTATTAATGTGTCAGTAGAATGCAAAGAATAACTATCATCAAAGCTATAACTATAATAAATATAGGTAATATGGTAAAATGGACAGCGGGACTAGTTTTATAATCAAGTCTACCCTAGATCAAGTCCTTTCTCTGTCACTTTCCAGTTGTGTGATAGTGAGCAAATAATTTAATCTCCTATTGCTCTTAGGTCATTTCCTAGTACTATAAATTATATGGGATTTACAAATTGGCTAGAGTGGAGAAAGTTTCAAAAACAAGAATTCCCTACATTGAAATAATGGGCCTTGGAAAAATGAAGAAGGGAGAGTAAGAATGGGGGACATTATCTCACACGAAAGAGACACACAAGAAATATCTTTTAGAGTGGTGGGTGGAGAAGGGAGTGAGAGGGCACAATGCTTGCCCTTCACTTAATCTAAATTGGTTCAAAAAAGAAATACACAC
The DNA here is from genome assembly GCA_011680675.1 of Gymnobelideus leadbeateri. Classification (NCBI taxonomy): domain Eukaryota; kingdom Metazoa; phylum Chordata; class Mammalia; order Diprotodontia; family Petauridae; genus Gymnobelideus; species Gymnobelideus leadbeateri. Next base: position 188,759 of record WOXC01003620.1, on the reverse strand, counting down.
ACACTCAATTAGTAATAGAAATCTGTCTTACCCAACAAAGAAGTAAGAGGGAAATGGAAAACAGGAAGGGGGGATGATAAAAGAGAGGACAGATATAAGAAGGAAGTGGTAAGAAGCAAAAAAAAAAACAACAACAACTTTAGAGAAGAGACAGAAGAAAAGGAAAATGATTAATAGAAAAAAAAAAAGAAAGGGGTGGCTAGGTGGCGCAGTGAGTAGAGTGCCGGCCCTGGAGTCCGAAGGACCTGAGTTCGGATCCGGCCTCAGACATTTAACCCACACAAACAAAAACCTAGCCGTGTGACCTTGGGCAAGTTACTTAACCCCAATTGCCCTAAAAGGGGCGGCTAGGTGGCGCAGTGAGTAAGAGCGCCGGCCTCGGAGTTGGGATGACCCGAGACCAAATCCGGCCTCAGAAAATGAGCACCCACACATAAATAATGACTAGCCATGTAACCTTGAGCAAGTTACTTAACCCCAATTGCTTAAAAAAAAATAGAAAAGAAGAAAATAGACATGCACAGTTAGTAATCATAACCATGAATGTAAATGGGATTAACACATCCATATAACAGAAGCAGAGAGCAGAATGGATTTGAAACCAGAATCCAACAACATGCTATTTACAAGAAACACACTTGAAACAGAGAGTCACACACAGGATAAAGGTAAGGAGTTGGAGTAGAATCTTTTATGCTTCAACTGAAAAGACAGGGGTAGCAACAATGATCTCATTCAAAGTAAAAGCAAAAACATACCTAATCAAAAAGGATAAGCAGGAAAACTAATCTTATTAAAAGGTACCATTGACAATGAAGTAGTATCAACTTTGCATATATCTTTATCTATCTTTATCTACAAACATACAGAAACACACACACACACACACACACACACACACCAAATGGCATTAATATTTAAATTATTTGGGAGCAGTGTCATGATGGCAGAGTAAAAACAGGACTTCTGTGGAGCTCTAGCATCCACCTTCCCCAATCCATGTAAAAGGGGACTCTGAACAAACTTTGGAGCTACAGAACCCACAAAATGACACAGAGAAGCTAACCACCCACCGAGGTCAGCCTGGTAGACCAGCAGGTAGCGGCCAGCACAGCACTCTGGGAGCTGACCCCATTCAGGCTGGAGCCGAGGTTTTAGCCCTAGGGTGGGCCAGCCCAGCAGGCCAGCGGGAGGAACTTCAGAACACAAGAAGCTGGGGCCATTTCCAGAATTATCAACACATAGATGCCAAAGACAAAGTGAGAGATCAGTGCACTGTGGACTTTAGGACCAGCAGTTGGGAGAGTGTCAGCTTTTTCCCCAGGGGGAAAAGCCACTGATAAGCTTCAGGGCAGCTGGCGCCATGTTGCAGCTTCAGCTCCTACCCTGCAGATTATAGGGGGACTGGGCAACCAGTCTGAGGGGTAATCACTTTTGCTTTAACCGTCTTAGATCTGCATTGCAGTCTGGGGTGGAGGTCCTGGGGTGTGTGACCAGCTTGCCAGAGAGTGTGGAGGCTTCATAGAGGGCACCCAACTAATAGCTCGGGCAGCTGAGAAAACCCCAGTGTTTGGGACAGAAGTCCCCCTGGCTGGTGGCAGAGTCCTACTGTGGCAACAAACCCAGAAGTCAAGTAATCAAGTGGCAACATGCCCAGGCAAAGGAAGCAAAACCAAAGAAAAACCCAACATTAGACTCCTATTTGGGGGGCAAAAAAGATCAAAAGCATTGAACGGGAGGAAGACAACGAGGTCAGAACTCCTGCACCAAAAGCTTCAAAGGAAAATACGAGCTGGTTATAGGCCATAAAGGACCTTAAGAAGCAAATAAGTGAAGTAGAGGAAAAATTGGAAAGAGAAATGAAAATGATGAAAGAAAAGTATGAAATGAGACTCAACAGCCTGACTGAGGAAAATAATACCTTAAAAAAGAGACAAAATCAAATGGCAAAAGAGGCTCAAAAAGTCAGTGAGGTAAAGAATGCCTTAAAAAGCAAAATTTGCCAGATGGAAAAACAATCTCAAAAACTCACTGAGGAGAATCTTTCCTGTTTATTTAGAATAGAGCAAAGGGAAACTAGTGACTTTTTGAGAAATCAAGAAGGTGTTAAGCAGATCCAAACAAATGAAAGAATAGAAGGCAGTGTGAAATATCTCATGGGAAAAACCACTGAGCTAGAAAACAGATCCAGGAGAGACAATTTAAAAATGATTGGACTACCTGAAAGCCATGATCAAAGAAAGAACCTAGAAATCATCCTCCAAGAAATTCTCAAGGTAAACTGCCCCGATGTTTTAGAACCAGAAGGCAAAATAGAGGTTGAAAGAATCCACTGATCACCTCCTGAAAAAAATCCCCAAAAGAAAACTACTAGGAATATTATAGCCAGGTTCTGGAACTCCCAGATCAAGGAGAGAATATTACAAGCATCCAGGAAGAAACAATTTGAATATTGTGGAAACACAATCAGGATAACCCAGGATCCGGCAGCTTTTACACTGAGGGATTGAAGGGCTTGGAATATGTATTCCAGAGGTCAAAGGAGCTGGGATTAAAACCAAGAATTACCTACACAGCAAAACTGAGTGTCATGTTTCAGGGGAAAATATGGTCATTCAGTGGAATAGAGGACTTTCAAGTATTCTTGAAGAAAAAACCAGAGTTGAATAGAAAATTTGACATTCAGATACAAGAAGCAAGAGAAGCATGAGAAGGTAAACAGGGAAAAGAAATCATAAGGAACTTAACAAAGTTGAACTATTTACATTCCTACATGGAAAAATGATAATAGTAATTGATGAAACTTTTCTCAGTATGAAAATAGTTGAAGGGAATAGAAATATACATACATACATACATATATATGTATATATATATGTGTGTGTGTGTGTGTGTGTGTGTGTGTGTGTGTGTGTGTATAAGTGTGTATACTCTTCATCGGATGGCATATAGGCCTATAAATACATATTTGAATGTGTGTGTGCATATATATTTACAGGTATACATAGAGGGAGGGCACAGGACCAATTTAATAGAAAGGGATGATACTTAAAAGTTGAAATCAAGAGGTGAGAGAGGAATATAATGAGAGGAGATGGGGAGAGACAGAATGGGGCAAACCATCTCATATAGAAGAAGCCAGGAAAAATGGGTACAATGGAGGGGAAGAAAAGGAAGGCACAAGGAAATGGGTCAACCTTAGTCTCATTGAATTTGGCTGAGGGAGAGAATGACATACATTCTAAATAGGATATCTCACCCTACAGGAGAGTAGGGGGGAAGGGGATGAGAGGGCTGATGATGGTAGGGAAGGCAGGCTGGGGGGAAGGGAAGTTGGAAACACACACTTTTGAAAAGGGACAGGACCAAAGTAGAGAATATAACAAGTTGGATGTGAGATAGGAGGGAGGGAAAAATATAGTCAGTCTTTTACAATATACCTACTATGGTAATGTTTTGCATTAGCTACACATATACAACCTATATTGAAATTGCTTATCTTCCCAGAAAGGGTGGGTGACAAGGGAGAAAAGGAATGAATTTGGAATTCAAAGTTTTGAAACAAAATGTTAAAATATATATGCTATATTAATGCTATTTTACATGTAATTAGGAAATAAGAGGAGGAGATATCCTGAGGGACTGCTATTTTGGGGAGGTGGGTAGGGGAAAAACGGGGAGAAATTTTGTAACGCAAAAAATGGAGGAAATGAACGAAGTAAACCAGAAATTAATGAAGCATTTGGGGAAAAAAAAGTTTCAATTATTTTATTTATTTCTTTTTCCTTTTTGGAGGGGGGAAGACAGGGCAATTGGGGTTAAGTGACTTGCCCGAGGTCACACAGCTAGTAAGTGTTAAGTGTCTGAGGCCAAATTTGAACTCAGGTCCTCCTGACTCCAGGGCCAGTGTTCTATTCACTGTACCACCTAGCTGCCCCCATTTAAATTCTTAAAGGGAAGGTTAAATAAATTACCAGGAGGAAATGGACAGTAAAATGACACTAGTGGGGAATGTCAATATTCTGCTTTTGGAGATAGATAAATCTAACCAACACATAATAAGATAGAAGTTAAGAAGATAAATAGAATCTCAGAAAAATTAGATATTATATACCTCTGTAGAAAACTGAATGGGGATAGAAAGTGATATGCCTTTTCTCTCAGCTATACATGGTACCTTCACAAAAATTGATCATGTATTAAAGCATGAAAACCTCACAACCAAATACAGAAAAGAAGAAATATTTAATGAGTCCTTTTCAGACCATAATGCAGTGAAAATTACACTTAGTCAAGGGCTAAGAAGCATAGATTAAGAGATAATAGAAACTACATAATCTAATTTTAAAGAACAAGTGGGTCAAAGAACAAATCACAAAGACAATCAATAATTTAATTAAAGAGAATAATAAGTGAAATGTATGAATATTTGCAAAAACTGCCCAGATCAACAGAAGATGATTATATAACATTATTTTAGAGAGAATATGAAGTTGAATAAACCAGCAATGGGTTCCCTAAGAAAAAAAACCCAGGACCAGTTAAATTTACGAGTGAATTCTTCAAAACATTTAAAGAATAATGAATCCTAATACTATATAAAATATTTGAAAAAAAGGTGGAGTCCTACTAAATTACTTTTATAATGCAAAAATGGTTTTGATATCTTAACAGTGAGAGCAAAAACAGAAAATTATAGGCCCGTCTTTTTAAAGTATATATAGGCAAAACTTCAATAAAATGCTAGCAGGAAAATTACAGTAAAATATCAGAAAGATCATATACTATGATGAGGTGGGATTTATACCAGGAACACAGGGCTGGATCAACTATCAGCATAATTGACCATATCAATAACAAAAATCATGAGATAGCATCAATAGATGCAAAAAAAAAAACATTGGACAAAATATAATACTCATTCCAATTAAAAACTGTAGAAATCATAAAAATCAATGGAACCTTTTTAAAATGATGCATTTGTTGTTGTTTTTGTTCAGTCATTTCCGATGTGTCTGACTCTTTGTGATCCTATATGGAGTAGTATCTGTCTAAAATCAAGAGTAAGAATTCATTGTCTGTTATGGGATAAACTTGAAGCTTTTACAATAAGATCAAGAATGAAACAAGGAGGGGCGGAGCCAAGATGGCGGAGTAGAAACAGCTCATCCAAGCCACTCTGCCCCCAGATTCCCCCCAAACTATTATAAAGGGGACTCTGAACAACTTCTGGAGCCCCGGCACCCACAGAACGACACAGAGAAGCTAACCTCCTGCTGAGGACAGCCCAGCAGCCCAGCAGGAACAACCAGCGCAGCGGTCTGGGACCTGGCAGAGCGCACTGCGCAGAGCGCGGGGAGCCGAGCCGAGCCCAGGTCCATGTGAGCTGAGGTTTTAGCCCCAGGGCGGCAGGGCCAGCAGTTGGCTGGAGGAACCCCAGAACACCAGGAGCTGTGGCGACTCCAGAATTATCAACATAGACATGCCGAGGACAAAGTAAGAGGTTAGTGTCCTATGGACTTTGGGACCAGTATTTAGGGAATGCCTCGGCTCCCTCCCCTGGGGGTTAGAAGCCAATGAGGAGACACGCCATTTTGTAGTTTTCAAAGGCAGCTCCAGCTCCCGGGCTGCAAATTGTAGGGAGATCCAGCGATCAGTCTTGGGGGGTAATCACTCTTGCTTTAACCTCCCTGGATCTGGATTGTGATCTAGGGTGGAAGTCGTGGGTGGGTTTCCAGCTTGCCAGAAACGGAAGTTGCCCCCCACACGTTCGGGATGAAAATTCCTCTATCTGGCCTTAAAGCCATAGTGTGGCAACAACCCCCAAAGTCAAGCAATTAAGTGGCAACATGCCAAGGCAAAGGAAACATAAAAATGCAACCCTAGACTCCTATTTTGGGGACATAGAGTGGGAAAAGGACTGTGAGGTCAGAAGTCCTGCTCCAAAAGCCCGAGGGGAAAACATGAGCGGGTTGCAGGCCATAGAGGACCTTAAGAAGGACTTTAAAAATCAAATAAGAGAAGTGGAGGAAAAATTGGAAAGAGAAATGAGAAGGATGCAGGAAAAGTATGAAATGAGGGTCAACAGCCTGACTGAGGAAAACACCTTAAAAAATAGACTAACTCAAATGGCAAAGAAGGCCCAAAAGGGCAATGAGGAGAAGAATGCCTTAAAAAGTCGAATTTGCCAGATGGAAAAAGAATCTCAAAAGTTCACTGAGGAGATTCATGCCTTCAGAGTTAGACTGGAGCAAATGGAAGCTAATGACTTTATGAGAAATCAAGATGCTGTTAAGCAGATCCAAACAAATGAAAGATTAGAAGGCAATGTGAAATATCTCATGGGAAAAACCACTGACCTGGAAAATAGATCCAGGAGAGACAATTTAAAAATTATTGGACTACCTGAAAGCCATGATCAAAGAAAGAACCTAGAAATCACCCTTCAAGAAATTCTCAAGGAAAACTGCCCTGATGTTTTAGATCCAGAGGGCAAAATAGAGGTTGAAAGAATCCACCAATCACCTCCTGAAAAAGATCCCAAAAAGAAAACTCCCAGGAATATTATAGCCAGGTTCCAGTATCCCCAGATCAAGGAGAAAATATTCCAAGCAGCCAGGAAGAAACAATTTCAATATTGTGGAAACACAATCAGAATAGCCCAGGACCTGGCAGCTTCTACACTGAGGGATTGAAGGGCATGGGATATGATATTCCAGAGGGCAAAAGAACTGGGAATGAACCCAAGGGTCACCTACCCAGCAAGACTGAGTATTTTGTTTCAGGGGGAAATATGGTCATTCAGTGGAATAGAGGACTTTCAAGCATTCTTGAGGAAAAAACCAGAATTGAATAGAAAATTTGACATCCAGACACAAGAAGCAAGAGATGCCTGAGACTCTTCCAGTGTTTCAGCGTGGAGTGAGCACTGGTAGAGGCAACTGAAGCCTTCTTGGCTTCTCTGAAATTTAGTCCAAAACATGGATATCAGACCAAATCATACAATTTATATCAACAATATGAATGATAAAACCAAAAAAGAAGAACTGAAGAGATCATTGTATTCACTCTTTTCTCAGTTTGGCCATTTAGTGGATATTGTGGCATTAAAGACTATGAAGATGAGAGGGCAAGCTTTAGTTATATTTAAAAAACTTGGCTCATCCACAAATGCTTTGAGACAGTTACAAGGCTTTCCATTTTATGGTAAACCAATGAGAATTCAATATGCAAAAACAGACTCTGATGTAATCTCTAAAATGCGCGGCACTTTTGCTGATAAGGAAAAGAAAAAAGAGAAGAAAAAGGCTAAATCTTTGGAGCTAACTGCCAATGCTGCAAATAAAAAGCCTGGTCAGGCCACACCAAATTCAGCTAACACCCAAGGAAATTCAACCCCAAATCCTCAGGTGCCTGACTACCCACCAAATTATATTTTATTCATAAATAACTTGCCAGAGGAGACTAATGAAATGATGTTATCTATGTTGTTTAATCAGTTTCCTGGTTTCAAAGAAGTACGGTTGGTACCTGGGAGACATGACATTGCTTTTGTGGAGTTTGAAAATGATGGACAGGCTGGTGCTGCCAGAGATGCCTTACAAGGATTTAAAATCACACCATCCCATGCCATGAAGATTACATATGCCAAGAAATAGCTTATGGACATTGTTTCAGTGACTTGGTTTTATTTATAGCTTCTCTTCTTCGTTTTTCAAAAGATACAGTTCAGAAATTTTGAAGAGCTTTTTGAGGACAATAGTGAAAGCAGTACAACATTTTGTGTAAACTTTTTTTTTAAACTCAAATTCTCCAGTGTTCTCTAGGGTACTGCAACATGCAAGAAACATTTTGTACAATTAAAACTTACTTTTATTCAAAAAAAAAAAAAGAGATGCCTGAGAAGGTAATCAGGGAAAAGAAATCAAAAGGAACTTATCAAAGTTGAACTATTTACATTCCTATATGGAAAAGCAATAACTGTGAGTGATGATATATTTCTCACTATGAAAATAATGGAAGAAGGGGGTGTGGTCATATGAATACATATGTGAATGTGTGTGTATATGATTACAGTTATATATGGATAGAGGGCATAGGTTGAATTTGTTGGGAAGGGAGAATACTCAAGGGATGAAATTATGAGGTGAGAGAGGAAAGTGGCAAGAGGAGATGGGGAGAGACAGGGTAGGCTAAACTATCCCATGTAGAAGAAGCAAGGGGAAGTGGTTGCAAAGGAGGGGGAGAATAAGGAAGGCTAAAAAGGCAAAACCACATTCACATTGAATTTGCTTCAGGGAGAAAATGACATACATACTAAATGGGATATCTCAACCTGCAGCAGGATAGGGGGAAGGGGGATGAGAGGAGGGATGATGGATGGGAGGGCATCCTTGGGGTGAGGGGAGATTGGAAGTACCCACTATAGAAGAGGGACAGGATCATGTAGGGAATGGACCAGGTGGGGGTGGGATGAGTGGGAGGGAATTATAAGCAGCCTTGTACAATATATCTACTATGATAACGTTTTGCATAGCTAGACATGTACAACATATACTGAATTACTTATCTCCCAAGAGGGAATGGGTGACAAGGGAGGAAGGAAATGGATCTGAAATTCGAGGTCTTAACATTAAATGTTTCAAATATATATAAATACTATTATTAATACTCCTTTGCTTGTAATAGGGAGATAAGATGTGCAGGCATTGGGATACAAAGACTCACCTTCCTCTAATGGAAAAATCGATGGGGGTATGGGAGAAGGTATGGGAGAGAGCAGATTGGAGGAAGTGATATCTTGTGGGACTACTATTCTGGGAAGTTGGGTAGGGGAATAATGGGGGGAAAATGATTGTAACTCAAAATCTGGCGGAAATGAATGATGTAAAACAGAAGTTAATAAAGCATTTGTTTAAAAAAAAAGAATGAAACAAGGATGTCCATTATCACCCCTACTGTTCAACATACTACTAGAAATGCTAGCTGTAGCAATAAGAAAAGAAAAAGGAATCAAAAAGAAAAATAAGCAATGAAAAAACAAAACTATCACTCTTTTCAAAAGATATGATGATATACTTAAAGAAGCCTAAAGAATCAGCTATAAAACTAGTTGACACAATTTTAACAACTTCAACAAAATTGAAAGAAATAAAATAAACCCATACAAATAATTAGCATCTCTATATACCACCAACAAAACCCAGCTGGAAGAGATAGAAAAAAATTACATTTAAAATCATATCACACAATATAAAACACTTGCTAGTCTACCTGTTCTAACAAACCCAGTTACTATATGAACATTACAAGACACTTTTCATACAAATAAAGATAGATGTAAGTAATTGGAGATATAGTAATTGCTCATGAGTAGGCCAAATCAATGCAATAAAAATGTCAATTCCACCTAATTAATTTACTTGTGTAAGATGTTTGTTGATGTTGTTTTCTGAAAAACAAAGCAAAACAGAACAAAGGCTTATATGAACTCATACAAAATGAAATAAGCTGAACAAGGAGAACAGTGTACACAGTGACATCAATATTTTAAGGAAAAGAAAGACTTTGCTACTCCTATCAATACAATGATCCAAGACTATTCCAATGGACTCATTATGAAAAAAAAAAATACTATCCACTTCCAGAGAGTGAACTAATATACTCTAAATATAGATGAAAGCATTTTTAAACTTTAATTTGTTTTATTTAATCTGTATTTTCTTTTTCTAGAATCGCTAATATGTAAATATGTTTGATATGACTTCACACATATAATCAATATCAAATTGTTTGCCTTCTCAAGGAGAGGGAAGAAGCATGAGGGATGGAGTGAATCTGGACCTTGAAATTAAAAAAAATGTTTAAAAATTTTACATATAATTAGAAAATACTGAATGAAATAAAATATATATTTTTAAAAGGAAAGAAGTTATGGAAATGAAAGAAAACACTGCCCTAAGGAAAACTAGAATGAATAAAAGATGAATAAATATGGCATGCATTGTTCTTTCTAAACATTTTGCTGTCACCATTCATTTTTGTCTCTCTGATCAGTTTCTCAGTTAGCAAATAAAGTAGTTAGAGTAGATGGCCTCTAAAGCCCCTTATAGTTTTAAGATTCATTATCTAGAACTTCTATGTAAAAATTAAGACTTATTTGGGGATAAAGAATTCTGGCAGCCACTCATAATATAAGGTATCATTATCTGTTTAATAACACAGTCACAGAATTTAAGAGATAGAAAGAACCTTAGTGGTCACATGTCACAATCTCACCATTTTACAGGTGGAAAAAAATGAGACCAGAGAATTTGAGTGAATTGCCAAATGTTGCAGAAACAGTGAATAAAATCTAGCCTGGAAGTTAGCTTTCACATTTCTGAGTTTAATGTTCTATATATATACCACAGTTTCTAATCTCCAGTGGCAATTTTTCTCCTCTCTTTCCAGTGCTATTGGAATCCATTAGGAAACAATTATAACATGTAATCTTCTGACACTTTTTTTTTGAGGTGTCCCTCAAGCTGCCCCTTGTGATGTTCAAACTATCATGAACATTAAAAGCTGAATAGTATCTTCTGCACTGTACACATCTAAATATTTTCAAAAAATATTTGATATGCAAAATTATACATATATGGCATTCTAAGTACTTAATCCAATTTATTTATGTAATTACCTTAAATCACATTCAAATTTATTTAATAAGTTATTGAACGTCAAAGCAGCTTATCAGATTATCCAAATGAAGAGGAGCAGCAGGAGGAACAAGAGGAGGAATAAGAAGAGGAAGAGCAGGAAGAGAAGGGAAACAGAAGAAAGAGGAGGAAGAGGATTAGGAAAAAGAAGAAGAGAAGAATTAAGTCTTCATATACTCTAGCCTTGAAGGGACCTTAGATATTTTCTATTCTAGTACCTCATTTATTTTACAGATGAAGAAATTGAAACTGGGAAAAGTTAAGTGAATTGCTCAATGTCTCATAGTTGGTAAACAGAAGAACTGGGTTTTAAACCCAGGACTTCTGTCTGATTCCAAATACATTGAACTTTCCTTTACAGCCTGCTGCCTTTTAAAATTTATATTCATTTCAATTCAATTTCATGCACACTTATCAGATTCCCACTACACAGTAAGGCACCACATTATGTTTTGGCAATATAAAAATGAAAGTTTCGGTCAAAGCTCAATTTAAGAGTCACCTTCTCCTTGAGGCCTTTCTTGATTTCCTCTAACTTCAATGTCATTCTACCACAAAATTAAACTATATTTATGTAATTATTTTCCACACATTTTGTATGGACATATAAATATATATTGTCTTTTGTAATAAAATACAACCTTTTTGAGATCAGGGACTATTCCTTATTTGTCTATGTCCCCTAATACTAATAAACAATAATAATTAATATAAATAATATTCTACTAATAATACTAATAAATAAACCTAATACTTAATAAATACTGGCACATAGCACTTAATAAATATGTGTTGATTAGCCAGATCAAATATACAGTGTTCTGCACTGGAGGAAACACAATGTTGAGAAATGCAATCTCAATATAGCTGGAATAAGACTATATACAAAAGTTTTTGGGGAAAAAATTAACAACTCAGATTTTACTATTCAAAATAACTGAAAGGTTAAAAATATTAATTGACACAATGTACTTACTTTTCCTTTTCTTTCTAAGTTTTTCTTAATATGAATAAAGTCTACATGTGAACAAAAACATTGTTGAAAGTATAAGGAAGGAATTTCATAAGGAAGGCTTTCATAAATCATATTTTTATCATAAATGATAGCATCACATTTATATTCAAGACTTCTTAAAGCTTTCCCATTTAGTACCTCTTAATCTGTGAGTCAAAACGTCATGTGAGTTTGCAACCCACAGTTTAAGAAGACAAGATTCTACTGTGATTCCTGTTTGTTGAATCTAAAGAAGCATTTGATTTTGCAGAACAAAATACTCTCATAAAGGGTCATCTCCAACAAGGTATCTCCTGCATATATGTCAAAATTATTCAATCTTACTTAAAGGCTGAGACAACAGAAAATTTTATTTAAAAACAATAATTAATATTGATAGAGTTAAAAACAGAAACAACAAAGAAGTTTATGCTTACCAACTATATTGACCAATATAATGGATGATGCCCAGTGAAGAGTTCAGATGGAGGGATTCCTTTCAGTTGTTGAAGTCCTCCAGATTCTCCTGTTTATGGATAACATAATGTTTAGTGCATCAACTCCCAGAATATTAAAGACTCTCCAAAATTATACTGCTAATAAAGCCAAAATCTTCAGTATATAAACTCATACTAGAAAAACTAAGTACATGAGGAATTTGTTTTCTCCAGACCTAAATACTGAATTGAGCATTCAATTAGCCCACCAATCCTGCATTTTTATCTTGGACAGATGGAATACAATGAACTGGGCAGAGAACTGAAAGAAGAAAGTATGCTAAATTGATTTGGGGAAATTGAGCAGTACTTTTAGAACCCAAGATTCTTTCTCTTAAAAATTATCCATATTTTTAACAACAATATTATTCTCATGATGTCACATGGCTCTGAGACATGAAATACAATGGTCTCCAAATAATTAAAATTGAGAGTAATATAAAGATAAATGAAGAGGTTTATAGTGGGCAAGTTTAGATTTCAAATCTTTTTCAGTGACAGATTGCATGAAAGAAGTATCATGAAAGATGTTATGGAATAAATATATTATCAGGAAAGGAAATCAGTAAACATAGATTAAAGAAGAATAACCAATAGAAAATCTACATAAGTCAATGATATAATGTTAAAAGATCTATAATAAAGCCTCTAGCATATTCAGCAAGCCACTCAAAACAGATTTACTGGAGGAAAAAGGACAAGATTACATACATGAGTTGCAATCAGTATCACTGAAAGTATCAATTTAAATATAGAGAACATGGAAGTAGGCATTTTATAAATGTTCTTGAATTTAGCTGGAGTGAATAATTCAAACAATAAGCCTTTGTGGTTGAATTAAACTTCAGAGAAGTCCGAGCAAGCATTATTTTAAAAAAGTCCATGTGGTACAGAGTAAAGTGTCTCTAGGAGTCAGGGGATTCAGTTAAAATTCTAGCTCTGCTATTCTGACTTATATGGTCTCAAGCAAGCTATTGTAATTCCCCTCCCCACCCCCACCCCGCCTCACCCAGGCTTCTCTCAATTCATTTAAAAACTGGGAATTGTTTTGGATGTGGTAGTCAGAAATGAAACACTCTGGAGGACGAACAGGGTAAAAGGAGAGAGAGACAGAGAGAATAGAATAAGTGGGGGAATAGAATGGAAGGAAATAGAGTTAAAAGTCATAACTGTGGAGGGGAAATGAATCAAGTTTCTCTGATAAAGGTGTCATTTCTCAAATACATAGAGAACTGAGTTAAATTTATAAAAACAAGAGCTATTCCCCAATTGATAAATGATCAGGAGATATGAAATCATTTTTGTATTATTTTTTTTCTAAATAGTATTTTTTCCAAGAACAGGTAACAATAGTTTTCAACATTCATTTTAATAAAATTTTGAATTCCAAATTTTCCCCTGGACCACCCCCCTCCCCAAGACAGTCATCAATTTGTAAAAAGTTATACATGTACAATCATGTTAATCATATTTCCACATTAGTTGTGTTGTGAAAGAAAAATCAGAAGAAAGGGAAAAATCATGAGAAAGAAAACAACCACAAAGTGAAAATAGTATGCTTTCAATTTGCATTCAGACTCCATAGTTCTTTCTCTGGATGTGGTTAACATTTTCTATCACTAGTATTTGGAATTGTCTAGAATCATTATATTACTGAGAAGAGTTAACCACTGTACAATGTTGCTCTTGCTGTTGCTGTGTATAATGTTCTCCTGGTTCTGCTTACTTCCCTCAGCATCAGTTCATGTAAGTCTTTCCAGGTTTTTCTGAAATTCACTTGCTCATCATTTCTTATAGAACAATAGCATTCCATTACATTCATATACCCCAACTTATTCATCTATTCCCCAGTTGATGGGCATCCCCTCAATTTCCAATTCTTAGCCACCACAAAAAGAGCTGTTATAAATATTTTGGGGAATGTGGGTCCTTTCCCCTTTTTGTCTGGAAGTCCCTTACTTCATTAAACGTCCATCTCCTTGCCTGAAAGATTATGCTCAGTTTTGCCGGGTAGTTAATCCTTGGTTGTAGTCCTAGCTCTCTTGCCCTACGAAATATCAAATTCCAGTCCCTCCGCTCTTTTAATGTAGAAGCTGCTAGGTCCTGTGTGATCCTAACTGTAGTTCCTCGATATTTGAATTGTTTCTTTTTGGCTGCTTGTAGAATTTTTTCTTTAATCTTATAATTCTGGAATTTGGCTACTATATTTCTTGGAGTTTTCAGTTTGGGATCTCTTTCAGGAGGAGTCCAGTGAATTCTATCAATAGCTATTTTATCTTCTGATTCCAGGACCTCAGGACAGTTTTCTTTGACAATCTCTTGGAGGATGTTGTCTAGACTGCTTTTCTCATCATGGCTTTCTGGTAGACCAATAATTCTTAGGTTGTCTCTCCTGGATCTGTTCTCTAGGTCAGTTATTTTTCCAGTGAGATATTTTACATTTTCTTGCAATTTTTCAATCATCTTGTTTTTTTCGATTGACTCCTGCTGCATCATAGAGTTCTGAGTTTCAGTTTGGTTGTATCTAATTTTTAGTGAATTATGGTCTTCAATAAGTTTTTGAAGTTCCTTTTTTAGGGAGGTATTTTCTTTTTCCAAGTTGGTCATTGCCTCCCTGATTTGGTCTTTAAAATTTTTCTTAAGCTCCTCCAGGAATGCTATTTGGGCTTGAGACCAGATCATGTTTCCTTCTGTGGTCTCTGGTGTGGGCAGAGAGTCTATATTGTCCTGTGTGTTTTGTTGTTCTTGCCCTGCATAGTATGCTCGAATAGACTTTCTTGCCTTCCCCTTCTCCTTTTCAGCTTCCTTCCTTCCCATTGTGACTTCCTGTTTCTTAGTGTCTCAGGCTATGAGTTTGGGGCCTGATCCTTGACTTTGAATACCTCTGGGTGGCTAGTTTATGGCTAAGTCAGGGAAGTCAGTGAGGAATGTAGATGTGTAGGTGGGGTTGAGTCTGACCACTTCAGATTTCTGCCTCTATACCCCTGGGCTATAAGTAGTCTTTTGTTGGTGAGGTGAGGTGGGGCTAGTTGGGTCCCCTCCCTCTCTTCTCTTCAGATTCCTGGCTGTCTCAGTTACACCCTTTCTTGGAGATTCTCAAGCCTGAGGCTATTTCCATTAACTTGGGATTTCAGTCTGGGTGGGAGACTTATCTTTGGGTTTTCTGCTTCATGAAGGAGGGATGGGAGGATCGGAGCAGCTAGAATTTACTTTGCCATTCCAGCCCCTGTATCATACAGGCAGGCAGTTTCTAAATTTCCAGGCTGGGGGCTGAATGCAGCCTGAGAAGCCACTCTCTCCACTGGGGGCCCGACTCTCCTACCTGGCTCCAATGATCCATTCCCTCTGCGAGATGACTGCGATTCGTCCTTGGTAAGTCTGCAGGCTGGGGCTTTTTCTCTCTCTGGTGTATTCTGCTTGCCTGCTCTTAGGTCTGAGCTGTGCAGACCCCACGCGCTCTGCGCTTGACCTGTGCGGGCACTCTGGGCAACCTCCTGTGCTGGATTCTGCCACACTCTGTCTTCCACTGGGCTTCGTCACTCCGGAATCTGCTCAGATTTACCCTTTTGGACTTAGTGACAGAGGAGCTCAGCGAGGTTACTGCTTCCTTTCCGCCATCTTGGCTCCGCCCCCCCTTTCCCCTTTTTGATGATCTTTTTGGGTACAGACTTAGTATTCCTAGATAAAAGGACCACACACAGTTTGATTGCCTTTTGGACATAGTTGCACATTGCTCTCCAGAATGGTGAGATCAGTTCACAACTCTACCAACAATTCATTAGTGTTACAATTTTCTGAGATCTTCTCCAGGAATTATTTTCCTTTTCTGTCAAATTAGCCAATTGGATAGGTGTAAGGTAGTACTTCAAAGTTGTTTTAATTTGCATTTCTCTAATCAATAGTGGTTTAGAGCATTTTTTTAAAATGACTATAGACAGTTTACTTTTTTCCACTGAAAACAGCCTGTTCATATTTATTGACCATTTATCAGTTGGGTTAAGGACTTGTGTTCTTATATGAGGTTATTATCAGAAACACTGGCTATAAAATTGTTTCCCAGCTTTATGCTTTCCTTCCAATCTTGGTTGAATTGATTTTGTTTGTGCAAAACCTTTTTAATTTAATGTAAACAAAAATTATCCATTTTGCATTTCATGATGTCCTCTGCCTCTTATTTGGTCATATATTCTTCCCCTCTACATAGATCTGGCAAGTAAACTACTCCTTGCTCTCCTAATTTACTTATGATTTCATGCCTTGTGCCTAAATCATGTATTGATTTTGATCATATCTTGGGATAGGTTGTGAGAAGTTGATCTACGCCTAGTTTTTGCTATTCTATGTTTCACTTCTCCCAGCAAGTTTTATCAAATAGTGAATTCTTATCCCAGAAACTGGAGTCTTTGGGCTTATCAAAAAGTGGATTACTATAGTCATTTACTACTCTCTTGGGTACTTAACCTATTCCACTGATCCACCATTCTAATTCTTAGCCAATACCAAATAGTTTAGATGATTGCCACATTATAATATAGTTTTTGGATCTGGTATGGCTAGGCCACCTTCCTTTGCATTTTTTAAAAATTCCCTTGATATTCTTGACCTATTGTTCTTCCAGATGAATTTTATTATTTTTTCTTACTCTATAAAATAAATTTTGGTAGTTTGATTGGTATAGCACTAAGCAAGCAAATTATTTGAGGTAGAGTAGAAATTTTTTTTTTCATATTAGCTCAACCTATTCATAAGCAAATGATTTTTTTTCAATTATTTAGATCTGACTTTATTTGTATGAAAAGTATTTTGTAATTGTATTCATATTGTTCCTGGATTTGTCCTGGCAGGTAGACTCTCAAATAGTTTAGATCATCTACAATTATTTTAAATGGAATTTCTATCTCTTGCTGCTAGGCTTTGTTGCTAATATATAGAAATGTTGATGATTTATGTGGATTTATTTTATATCCTACAACTATGCTAAAGTCATTGATTATTTCAAATAGTTTTGTAGTGAATTATCTAGGATTCTCTAAGTATACCATCATATCACCTGAAAGAGTGATAGTTTTGTTTCTTCATCATCTCATCCACTTCCTTTAATTTCATTTTTTTTCTTTTATTGTTAATGCTAACATTTCTAGTACAATATTGTGATAATGGACATCCTTGTTTCACCCCTGATCTTATTAGAAAGGCCTCTAGCTTATGCCCATTAAAAATAATGCTTGTTGGTAGTTTTAGAAAGATGCTGGTTACTATTTTAAAGAAAACTCTATTCATTGCTCTCTAATGTTTTGAATAAGAATAGGTACTCTATTTTGTTAAAAGTTTTCTCTGCATTTATTCATATAATCATGATTTCTCTTAGTTTTGTTATTGATGTTGTCAATTATGCTGGTAGTTTTCCTAATATTGAACCAGCCCTGGATTCTTGGTATAAATACCACTTGATCATAGTGTATTATCCTGATGATAAATCATTATAAATCTCTTGGATAATATTTTATTTGGGGTTTTTTTTGCATCTATATTCATTAGGAAAATTCATCTATAAATTTCTTTCTCTGTTTTGGCTCCTCCTGATTTAGGCATCAGCACCATATTTCTGTCTTAAGAAGAATTTCTTAGGAATCTTTTGCCTTTTTTTAGTTTATAGTATTAGAATTAATGGTTCTTCAAATATTTGGGAGAATTCATTTGTAAATCCATCTGACTTTGGATATTTTTTTCTTAGGGAGTTTATTGATGGCTTATTTAATTTGTTTTTCTGAAATAAACTTATTTAAGTATTTTATTTCCTCTTCTGTTTATCTAGGCATCATATATATATATATATATTTATCCATTTCAATTAGATAGTAAGATTTATTGGCATATATCTGGCCAAAATATTTCTTAATTATTGCTTCAATTTCCCCTTTACTGGTAGTGAATTCACTCTTCTCACTTCTGATACTGGCAATTTGGTCTTCTTTAAAAAAAATTAAATTAAACCAAGGTTTATCTGTTTTGTTGTATTTTTTTCCATAAAACCAACTCTTGGTTTTATTTATTACTTCAATAGTTTTCTTACTTTCAATTTTATTAATCTCTCCTTTGACTTTCAGAATTTCTAACTTGTTATTTAGTTGGGGATTTTTAATTTGTTCTTTTTTAAAATTTTTTTTAGTTCATGACCAATTCATTGATCTTCTCTTTCTCTATTTTATTTATGTAAGCATTTAGAGATATAAAATTTCCCCTAAGAACTGCTTTGTTCTCATCCCATAAGTTTTGGTATGCTGTCTCATTTTGGTTATTCTCTTGCATCATGATCTGAAAAGGATGCATTTAATATTTCAGACTTTCTGCATTTTATTGTGAGGTTCTTATTCCATAACACATGGTCAATTTTCATGCAGCTGTCATGTACCACTGAGAGAAAAGACATATTTCTTTCTAACCCCATTCAGCTTTCTCTAGAGGTATATCATATCTAACTTTTCTAAAATTCTATTCACTTTCTTAACTTCTTTCTTGTTTATTTTGTGATTAGATATCACTAGTTCTGAGAGTGGGAGGCTGAGATTCCCCACTACTATAGTTTTGCTTGCTATTTTTTTTCCTGTAACTCACTTAACTTCTTCTCTAAGATTTTGGATGTTATACCACTTGGTTCACATATGTTTAATACTGATATTATTTCATTGCATATAGTTCATTTTAATAAAATGTAGTTTCCTTCCTTATCTCTTCTAATTAGATCTATTTTTTTGCTTTTGCTTTGTCTGAGATCAGGATTGCTGGCCCTGTTTTTTCTTCTCTAATTCAACTGATTTATAATATATTCTGCTCCAGTATTTTACTTTATGCTATGTATATTGCTCTGCTTCATATTTGCTTCTTATAAACAATATATTGTAGGATTCTAGTGCATAATCCACTCTGCCATATGCTTCCATTTTATGGGAGAGTTCATCCCATTCACATTCAGAGTTATGATAACTGGTTTTTTTCCTTCTATTCTATTTTCTCACATTTATAACTTTATCCCTACTTTGACCCTGCCCCTCCTCACCAGCATTTTGTTTCTGCCCACCACCTCCTTCAATCTGCCCTCCCTTCTTTCACCCCCCCTTTTCTTTCCCTTTTCCCCTCCTACTTCTGCCCTCCCTTCTATCAGCCATCCCTTTTCTTTTTCTTTACCTTTTCCACTCCTGCTTTCCTATACAGCAAGATAAATTTCTATACCCACCTAAATGTGCATGTTGTTCCCTTTTTGAGCCAAATCCTATGAGAGTAAGATTCACAAATTACTCACCCACTCCCTTGTTTCCCCCTACTGTAATAAGTCTTTTGCACCTATTCATGTGATGTAATTTGCCTTATAATGCCTCTCCCTTTTCTCTTCTCCCAGTACAATCCATTTCTTTCCATACCTTTTTTTAATATCATCACATCAAAGTCAACTTATACCCATACTGTCTATATATACTCCTTTTAAGTGTATATATACTCATATATATATATATATATATATATATATATATATATATATAAATTTTTAAAAACCCTAATAGAAATACAACTCTCAAGAGTTTAAAGTATCATCTAACCATGTAGGGAAAACAGTTTAAAGTTACTTAATAACATTTTGTTTTCTTTCCTGTTTGCCTTTTTATGCTTCTTTTGAGTCTTGTATTTGAAGATCAAATTTTCTGTTTAGCTCTATTGTTTTCATTAGGAAACTTTGAGAGTCCCCTATTTCATTGAATGTCTTATTTTCCCCTGAGAGATTATGCTCATTTTGCTAGGTAGTTGATTCTTGTTTGAAATACAAACTCCTTTGCCTTCTGGAATATCATATTCCAAGCTGTCCAACTCTTTAATGTAGAAGCTGATAAATCGTGTGTAATCCTGACTGTGGTTCTTTTATATTTGAATTGTTTCTTTCTGGTTACTTGCAGTATTTTTTTCCTTGACCTGGTAATTTTGGAATTTGGTTACAATAGTCCTAGAAGTTTTCATTTTGGGATCTTTTTTAAAGGTGATCAGCAGATTCTTTCAAGGACTGTTCTATCCTCTCATTCTAGGATATCAGGGGAGTCTTCTTTGATAATTTCTTGAAAGACGCTGTGCAGTCTCTTTCTTACACTTTTTTTTATTATGACTTTCAGGCAGTTCAATAATTCTTAAATTATATGTCCTGGATCTATTTTCTAGGCTGTTTTTCCAATGAAGTATTTTACATTTTCTCCAATTTTTTTCATTCTTTTAATTTTGTTTGACTGATTCTTGATATCTCATAGAGTCATTAACTTCCACTTGTCCAGTTCTAATTTTTAAGGAATTATTTTCTTCTGTTAATTTTTGTACACCCTTTTCCATTTGGCCAATTCTATTTTTAAAGGAGGTGTTTGCTTCTGTGGATGCTTTTCCCAAAATTTGACAAACTCTATTTTTAAATAGTTGTTTTCTTCAGTTTTTTTTTCCTTTTTGAAGCTGTTGACTTTTTTTCATAATTCTCCTTCCTAACTCTCATTTCTTTTCCAAATTTTTCTTCTACATCCCACTTGATTTTTTTTCAAATGCTTTATTAAATTCTAGTTTACATCATTCATTTCCACCAGATTTTGAGTTACAATTTTTCCCCAATTTTCCCCTACCCACCACTCCAGAATAGCAGTTCCACAGGATATCCCCTCATCCAATGTGCTCTCTCCCATATATTCTCCCATACCCCCTTCAACTTTTTAAGTAGGGCAAAGAGAATCTCTGTGCTCCAATGCCTGTATATCTTATTTCCCAATTATATGTAAAATAGTATTAATAATAGTATTTATATATTTTTAAACATTTGATTTTGAAACTTTGAATTTCCTATTCATTCCCTTCCTCCCTTGTCACCCATCCTTACTGGAAAGATAAGCAATTCAGTATATGTTGTACATGTGCAGAGATGCAAAACATTACCATAGTAGATATATTGTAAAAGACTGACTATATTTCCCTCCCTCCTATCCCACTTCCCACTTGGTCTATGCCCTACTTTGATCCTGAGCCTTTTCAAAAGTGGGTGCTTCCAACTTCCCTCCCCTCCTTCTCTCTCTCCTTCCCTTCCATCATCTGCCCTCACTCATCTGCTTCCCCCCGTAGGTTGAGATATCTTATTTAGTATGTATGTCATTCTCTCCCTGATCCAAATTCAATGAGAATAAGGTTTTTCCTTTTTGCCTTCCTGTTCTTCCCTTCCCTTGTAACCATTTTCCTTTGCCTCTTCTATATGAGAGAGTTTACCCCCATTCTGTCTCTCCCCATCTCCTATCATTACATTCTTCTATCACCTCTTAATTTCACCTTTTAAGCATCATCCCTTCCTATTAAGTTAGACCTGTGCCTTCTGTCTATGTATGCCTGTAAACACATATACACACATTCACATATGTATTCATATGCCCATATACCCTTCTTCAACTATTTTCATACTGAGAAAAGTTTAATCAGTTACAATTATTGTTTTTTCATGTAGGAATATAAATAACTTTGACAAGTTCCTTATGATTTCCAGTCCCTGTTTACCTTCTCAAGCATCTCTTGCTTCTTGTATCTGAACATCAAATTTTCTATCCAACTCTGGTTTTTTCATCAAGAATGCTTGAAAATCCTCTATTCCACTGAATTACCATATTTTCTCCTGAAACATGATACTCAATTTTGCTGGGTAGGTGATTCTTGGTTTTAATCCCAGCTCCTTTGCCTTCTGGAATATCATATTCCAAGCCCTTCAATCCCTCAGTGTAGAAGCTTCAAGATCCTGTGTTATCCTGAGTGCATTTCCAGAGTATTCAAATTGTTTCTTCCTGGCTGCTTATAATATTCTCTCTTTGAGCTGGGAATTCCAGAGCCTGGCTGTAATATTCCTAGGAGTTTTCTTTTTAGGATCTTTTTCAGGAGGTGATTGTTGGATTCTTTCAACTTCTATTTTGCCCTCTGGTTCTAAAACATCAGGGCAATTTTCCTTGAGAGTTTCTTGAAGGATGATTTCTAGGTTCTTTCTTTGATCATGGCTTTCAGGTAGTCTAATCATTTTTAAATTATCTCTCCTAGATCTATTTTCTAGGTCAGTGGTATTTCCCACGACATATTTCACATTGCCTTCTATTCTTTCATTTGTTTGTATCTGCTTAACAGCATCTTGATTTCTCATAAAGTCAATAGCTTCCATTTGCTCCAGTCTAATTCTGAAGGAATGAGTCTCCTCGGTGAGCTTTTGAGATTCTTTTTCCATCTGGCAAATTTGGCTTTTTAAGGCATTCTTCTTCTCATTGCCTTTTTGAGCCTCTTTTGCCATTTGAGTTAGACTCTTTTTTAAGGTGTTATTTTCCTCAGTCAGGCTGTTGACTCTCATTTCATAATTTTCTTGCATCTTTCTCATTTCTCTTCCCAATTTTTCCTCCACTTCTCTTATCTGCTTCTTTTTTTTTAAGCAATTGGGGTTAAGTAACTTGCTCAAGGTTACATGGCTAGTCATTATTTATGTGTGGGTGCTCATTTTCTGAGGCCGGATTTGATCTTGGGTCATCCCAACTCCGAGGCTGGCGCTCTTACTCACTGTGCCACCTAGCCGCCCCTTTTAGGGCAGTTGGGGTTAAGTAGCTTGCCCAAGGTCACACAGCTAGGTTTTTGTTTGTGTGGGTTAAGTGTCTGAGGCCGGATCCGAACTCAGGTCCTTCTGACTCCAGGGCCGGCGCTCTACTCACTGCACGACCTAGCTGCCCCTTTTATCTGCTTCTTAAGGTCCTCTATGGCCTGTAGCCAGCTTGTATTTTCATTTGAGGCTTTTGGTGCAGAGGTTCTGACCTCACAGTCCTCTTCCTGTTCCATGCTTCAATCCTCTTTGCCCCCAAAATAGCAGTCTAATGTTGGATTTTTCTTTTGTTTTGCTTCCTTTGCCTGGGCATGTTGCCACTTGATTACTTGACTTCTGGACTTGTTGCCACAGTAGGACTCTGCCACCAGCCAGGGGAGCTTCTGTCCCCAGTGCTTGGGTTTTCTCAGCTGCCAAAGCTATTAGTTGGGTGCCCTCTCTGAAGCCTCCACACACTCTGGCAAGCTGGTCACACACCCCAGTACCTCCACCTTAGACCACAATCCAGGTCCAAGAATATTAAAGGAAGAGTGATTACCCAGACTGGTCACCGGATCCCCCCTATAGTCCGCAGGATAGGAGCTAAAACTGCAATGTAGCAGGCTGTGCCATAGCTCCTCAGCGGTTTTTTGCCCCTAGGGGAAGAGGACTGATGTGCTCCATCCCAAAGTCCAAACTGCACTGACCTTTCATGTTTTCCTTGGCATCTTTACGTTGGTTATTCTGGAAATGCCACAGCTGCTGGTGTTCTGGAGTCCCTCCAGCTGATTCATGGTCCAGCTGCCCTGGGGCTAAAACCTCCATCTCACAGGGGCTCGTGCTCAGCTCCCAGAGCGCTGCTCTGGACGCTTCCTGCTGGCCTGGCAGGCTGTCCTCTTCAGGAGTTTAGCTTCTCTGTGTCATTTTGTGGGTTCTGTAGTTCCAGAGTTTATTTAGAGTCCTCTTTTATGTAAGTTGGAAGTGGTGTGGGCTGGAGAACCATGGAAGTGCTGTTTCTACTCCACCATTTTGACTCAGCTTCCCTCCCATTTGATTTTTAAGATACTTTTTGAGCTTTTCCAAAAGGACTTTTTGGGTTTGGGACCAATTCATATTCCCTTTTGTCCATGCATACCCTTACCCAACAATGAACCATCTCCAATCTTCCTGATCTATATTTTGCCACTGGATTCAGTTGGTTCTAGAGGAGATAGTGAGGCTGGTGACTTTGCACAGCCCTCCCTCACTTGAATTCAGTTCACTTGCCTGCCATAACATTATCTTCCTGATGTTATGTTCTTTTTCCAGAACAAAGTACAAACAACAACACTAATAGGTCTGTATCCCAAAAGATATAAAAAACTAAAAAGATAAGGAGTCATACATAAGAAAATATTTATGGCACCTCTTTTCTGGTGACAGGAAATTAGAAGTCATAGTGATGACTATTAATTGGAGAGTGACTATACAAGTTGTGGAGTATAATTGTGATATACTGTTGTGCTATAAGAAACATTGAGCAGGATGCTCTCCATACAACCTGGAAAGACTTAGATGAACTGATGCAAAGTGCAATGAATGGAGCCAGGAAAGCATTGTATATAGAAACAGCAATACTGTAAGATAATTAACTGTGAATGACCTAGCTATTCTCAAGAATATAATGATCCAAGACAATCCTGAAGGACTCATGATGAAGAATGCTGTGCATCCCCAGAGTAACAACTAATGGAGTCAGAACACAGATTAAAGCATATGTTTTTTTTTTACTTTCTTGATTTTTTTTTGCTATTTTTTTTACAACATGACTAATATGAAAATAGGTTTTCCATGACGGCACATGTATAATAACCTTTATCAGATTGTTTATCTTCTCAACAGGGGGAGGGGAGTGGAGAGAATTTGCAACTCAAAACTTTAAAACTTAATGTTAAAGATTGTTTTTATGTAAAATTGGGGGAAAATAAAATGCTAACTAAATAATTTAAAAGGCAAAAAAAAATGGACTTTGGGGATATTTAGGAGGTTTGAATATATTGACTAAGTCCCTTTCAGTTCTAATTGTATGATTCTATATTTAGTCTAGCAGTTAAGTGGCACAATGGATAGGCCACTGGGCTTGGAATCAGTAAAACTCCTCTTTCTGTGCTCAAATCTGGCTTCAGACACTTACTAGCTATGCGACCCTGGGCAAATCGTTTAACCTTATTTGCCTCAACTTCCTCATCTGTAAAATAAACTGGAGAAGGAAATGGCAAATCACTCTGGTATCTTTTCCAAGGAAACCCCAAAAGAGGTCATGAAGAGTCAGACAATTACTAAAAATTACTAAACAACGTGATTAATCTATTATTTTTGAAGGTATAAAGGGAAGTAGGTAATACAGGTCTATTAGCACCAGGTCTTGACAAACTGATCCTGTCCTTTATTGACAGGATTTCTAAAGTCTAGGTAGCCTATTCATTCACTTAATAAGTATGTCCCAGCCACTACACTAGGCAGTAGGGCTGTAAAGACAAAAAAAGAAAAAGAAAAATCAGTCCCTGTCCTCAAATAGCTTATATTCTGTCAAGGGAAAGAAGATGAATGCAGAACAGTAAATTAAAATGGAGTCAAATAAAATACCATATAATTTCTGGGAGATCGGATGAATAATGGGGTAGATGTAAGCAGGATAAACTTCCTGTAAGAGATGCCATCTAAGCTGAACTCTGAAGTAAACTAGGGATTCTAAAAGGCAGAGTTGGAAAGGAAGGTCAGAAAATGCCACAGAAAAAAGATATACCCATATTTCAGTCAGACATTTCACAAAGTCTCTCATGATTTTCTGTTGAGCATGATAGATATAGATTGATATAGTTAAATGAATTGAGAAGTGGTTGACTGACCAGGCCAAAGATTAAGGATCTCTGTCATCCTGGAGGGAAAATTTCTAGTGGAGCCTCAGGGCTCTGTCTCTGGCCTAGTAAGTTCAACATTTTATCAGTGTCATAGATGAAGGCATAGATGTCATGATTTTCAAGTTTGGGGATGACACAAAGCTGAGAAGGATGATTAAAATACTGGATGACAGAATCACAATCCAAAAATTGCCTAATGACTAGAGTGATGGTGCAAAATATTTACACACAAAGTTAAATCAATTTTGGGAGGATATATGTGTGTATATATATGCTATGTACCCAAATGTATATGTATATGTCTCTGTACATATGCATAAATATACACATACAATACATATTCACATGTATGTATACATATATGCATACATACATATCTGTGTATTCATCTGTCTACATATTTACATATCTATACCCTCCAAAAACAAACTGCCCTAGGAGTAATAAATAGTGGTCAATTTAAAAGAGACAAGGGTTGGGGAAAAGTAGTAGATTTAAAGCTTAATGTGCATCTGTAATGTGAACAAAGAGCCAAAAAAGCTAATGTGGTATTAGGTAAGATTACTGGAGTTGAGGAGGAAAAGGAAGGAAATGAGCATAAGCTAAGTGGTAACTAGGTATCAGGTATTGTGCTAAACACTTTACAAATCTTATCACATTTGATCTTTACAACAACTTGGGGAGGTAGCTGCTATTATGATTCCCATTTTATAGTTGAGAAAACTGAGGTAGTGTTGGACACTACTCCACTTTGCCCTTCCCTTCATTGATTTGTAAAGCAGGCAACTCAACCTTCCTCTCCCTTAACTGATCTGTAAACAGGCAGGACCTCCACCCCCTTCCTTTCTCTTAATTGATCTGTGGGTGGGAGTCCCAGCCTAGGGTTTCTTGCTGGCAGGAAATTCAAATATACACTGACCAATCACTGTAGTTTCAGCTTACATCACTCTAATTTCAGCTTATGTAACCTGACTATGGAACCTCTATAAAACCAGCATAATGTCTGTGCCAAAGCACTGTCTGATTTGGGTGACCATGTACCCCGACAGTCCTGCAGTAATAAAATCCACTTTTTAAACTTAATCTTGGGGATCTTCTGTCTCGTTTTATTGGGGTACAACATTAGAGGCTACACAGCAAGGGTCCCGCAGCTATTAGGAGGCTGAGGCCAAATTTGCACTTTGGTCTCCCTGACTCCAGGCCCAGTACTCTTTGCATGATACCATCTTGATGCCTGTAGGCAAAGTGTTGTGTCCAGAAAAAGATGTTATTTTTCTGATTTACTCTGTTCTAATCACACCACATTTGTTCCATTTGGGGTACAATAGTTTAGGAATAATATTGAGAAGATGGAGCAAATATAGTGCCAGGTTTGTGACTATGGCAGGATGGGGGAAGAGGAGAGGAGGAAGGAGGGAGGGAGACAGGGAGAGACAGAGACAGAGGCAGAGACAGAGGCAGAGAGACAGAGACAAAGGCAGAGAGAGACAGAGAAAGACAGAGACAGAGACAGAGACAGAGAGAGACAGAGAAAGACAGAGACAGAGAGAAAGAGAGACAGAGAGACAGAGAGAGAATATATATGTTTTATAGGTCAGGCTGGGGTTAGATGAAATGCATGGCAACAGAATTTAAAGTATATTAAATAATAATCTAAGGGTTTGTTTTGCTTTGTTTTGTTTTTAAGCTCTTGCGGTAGGAACTTAGGGATATTTCATTAGGAGCAGGATAATTATACTATCCCCAAGTATTTGAGGGGCCACAATGTGGAAAAGGTACAATAAGCCTTTTTTTTTTAAATTTTATTTTTTAACTTTTTATAGAAACCTTATACCAGAAGTATCTATAACAAAGAGGCAAGCTTATCTATTGGAACATTATATCACAATTACTAGTCTGCACCACTGACTGGAAACCTTAGGTTAAAATGTTATTGCATTACCTAACAAGCTAATATTATTAAAGGACACAAACTTTATTATCCTACACATATAAGATTATAGGGTCATAGATTTAGAGCTGCAAGGGACCAGGCAGGCTATAAACAGAGCTGAGTAGAGCCCCTCACATTCTTCAAGTCTTGTCTTACAACTCACTTTTTTTCCCCCAGAAAAGAAAAGCTTCTGGTGGGCTATTATGAATTCAAAGTAGTTTTGAGCATTTTATGTGGATTAAGCTGAAGTAGGAGTCACTAGGATCTTCAAACAGGTTATTTTTCAGGATTCAAAGAGATCTAGATTTCTCTCCTTGATCAACTCCATTTGATTCAATCCAGTTTAATTAAATTAATTCAATATTTATTACGTTTCTGTAGAGTTTCAGGTATGGAGGATACAAGATCCAAAAGAAAAAAAAAACAGATTTTTCTTGCCCTCCAAGTGCTTATTTTCCATTAGGGAAATGAACCAGAGCTTAACTCTTATCTTACTCCTTTCTACAAAACATTAGCATTATGTTTACATTTGTATCCAGGGTAATGTCTAACACAGTGTTCTGCAGTTGCTCAGTAAATACTTGATTATTTTACATGATTTTGATTAATTGTATTTGTTCTATTCCTTTTTTGCTGTAATATGATTTTTGGACTTTGTTTTATATTATTTTATATATGTAATTTTTCTCCAATTAAAATATAAACTCCTTGAGTGCAGGAACCATGTGCTCTAATACATTATATATCAACCACAGCTCTTAATATAATGTTTTGCACTTAGTGAGTGATAGACATTGATTAACTGCAGTAGAAAACAAAACAAGTAAATGAGAATCTGATGGCCGTATTCCCAAATCTCTTTTCTCAGATCTTTATTTATCATGAGAACTCCATTTTTTGAGGGCCCTGGGAGATTTCTGCCTGATTTCAGTCCAGTCATTGCTAAGCTAAAGTCATTTTCAGTTCTCAGTACCTTTCCAAAATGTTTAGCTAGCACCTGACCATCTCAAAGCTTCTCCTAGTTCAAAGTACTCTAGACCATGCAGGTTATCTTTTGCAATCCTCCTGTCCCCACAGTTTGTTCATTCATTAGAAAATTTTGGTATTTGTCTCACAGTTTTATAATTAATGTCAGCTTAGCAAGGGATTTTATGTGACGCTGTCTACCTCCTTCAGTAGTTGTCTTGGTACCAGAAACATTTCAAAAGTAACAACTACCTCCTGATTTAATTGGCAGGAGGGTAGAAGTCATAGTTGTCTTTATCCCAGTTAAACATATTATATCACCACTGTGGTTAAAGTTAACGTAACCTGTGAAGTTTTCTTCTGAAGAAAGTATGTCCCATATCAGCAGGGATCCACAATAACTACAACTTATGTCAAACGATACCCTAATTATAGTAGGAATATAGAGTATAAAGACATGTCCATTCAAAATTCATATATGCATGTCAGTAAAGTTTCCATCTTTAACTCTAGATGACAAGCATAAATACATATACGTATGCTTATAATAACCAAGGTTAGTTTGTATGTAGTTTGCCCACAATAATTATAGCTAACAGTTATATAGAATTTTAAAAGTATTTTATATCCACTACATTTGTGGTAGGGAACCTGTGACTTCAAGGACCTATGTGGCCTTCTTAGTCCTTGGGTATGGCCTTTTGACTGAGTCCAAATTTTACTGAACAAATCCATTTATTAAGGGGATTTGTTCTGTGAAGTTTGTATTCAGTCAAAGGGCTGCATTTGAAGACCAAGAGGGCCACATGGGGCCTTGAGGCACACGTTCCCCATCCCTGCACTACATGAATTGTTCCTCATGACAACCATGTGAGGTAGTTACTAGAGGTTAAAAAAAAGCTTAATAAAATTTAAAGATGTTTAAGATAGAATAATTGAAAGGATATTATTCTGAGATCTTGTTAATTTTGCAAGTGTTAGAATAATTTATATTTTAACTATTTTTTTCTGGGTATTTTCATTTCTATTTTTGTTTTTGTGAACTATTTCTGCTCCTGGTTGATTTCAGGTTTTGTTGAGTGTGTAAAGAAGAAAGTACATTTCAGAGGAAAGACATATAGGATCTAAAGGGCTCAAGCAGAGTGGTGTGAATGATCCTAAAAGAAAGTGGAATAATTCCAGGGATGACTTGAAGTTGAAAGATGACGATAATACAGGGGCCAGAGACAAAAGCTTTGAGTTCTGCATTGGCAGCTAAATGGCACACAGAGAGCTGAGAGAAGACCAAAAAACAACTGAAAGCTTAGGGATCAGATACTAAAGACGGGGGGGTAAGTCAGGGGAGGAAATAAAGAAGACCCAAAAATATCATTTTGTCAGAGGCAGCTGAGAGTGTCGATCAGAGCAGCAGGGGGAGCTGTGGTATTGCAGTTTCTAGTTAAGAGTTCTAACGCCAAGTTCTCAATGTATGGTTCTAGGACAAAGAATATGCTGGTGATTCTCAATTTTATAAAAAACAGCTAAACTACACAAACTAGAACTTAATGTGTTAATGACTTGCATCACCTTCTAATGAAGCAGATTATAGGATCAATGTATCCTCTTCTTTTCTCAGCCCTACCTGATAGCCTGTAATTTCAGTCTATAGCTTAAATATGTTTGAATTTTTAAAGGATACATTTTTTTGTGGTTGAACAAAGTATAGGAAGAGCACGGAAGAAAAACTGAGAGACGCCCAGTAGGAAGAGGAGGGAATATTTGTACTTATGGTTGTGTACTAAAATAATATTTTCCCTACCTAATTTTGATTAGTTTTATCAGCTGGCAATGATAGGAGCGAAAGGGTTCAAAAGAGATAAATATGCAAACATGAATCCTGCTTTAAGGAAACCTCTCCTAATTCCCTTTCCTTCTTCCATCATTAACTAAGAATATCTTTCTTTCTTTGAACCCATAAGAATTTCTTCCATTTATTTCATTGTAATTTTATCTCCTTTCTCTTTCCATATATGTTCTTTCTTAAAATAGGAGGCCAGACATAGGCAAAGTGAAGCTGCCTGGCTCCTGTTTAGTGATCTTCACATCTAAGTTTATATTTATATTTGATTTACCTTGAGCATCCAAACCTTTGTTTATCTTCCAACTAACAAGGGATTAACTTCACTCTGTAGCAGAATAGATTACTGGATCAAGGCTTATCTGAAATGGGGCAATACTAGAGGCTATGAGTGGATAAGGGCTTCCTCCTAACTTGGTTGTTTTCCACTAAAGAGATGTGAATTTTGTAGTTGACAAGACTCACTTTTCCTTAAAAATAGTTCAAATGCTACTATATCTAAAAAGAATGGAACTTAATTAATTCATATTTATCTTATGATCACAAAAGAGAAATAATATATTATACTATGCAAGTGTTTGCAAAGATCCTAAGCTAGTTTTTACTCCCACTGCCCTTTAAAAAATATTAATATTCTCCCAGTGTTGCAATAGGATTAAAAATCATGTGATACTAAGAAAAAAAAATTAAAATTGTATGTGATAGAAAGGGCAATAGCGGGTAGGATTAGGCTATTATGTATTACTAATGCGGACTTGCTTCGAAGAGGCTTTACAAAGCAAATCATCAAGGAACCGTAGTACAATAAAAAGAGTTCTATACTTAGATTTAGAAGACTGGGGTTTATATTCCAGTTATGCCACTTATCTATCATGTCTCTGACCTTGGACAATTTACTTAAATTTTTTGAGCCGTTTGATCCTCAATTGAAAAATAATGTTGAACTAAATGACCTAGAGGCCTAAATCTTCTAATCTGTAAAATGGGGAAGTTAGATTAGAAGAGCTTCAGGTCTATTCCTCAACTCTACATCTATAATCCTATCTATAACTATGAAAAAAAATCAACCTATCAACAAACTTGTATTAAGTATTGTGTTAGTGTGTGACAAACACTGTGCTTGTTAGACCAAACACATAGAAAAGCAAGAGATAACTTTATCACTGAACTTCAGCTGCTCTCCCCAAGGTTATCAATGATCTCTTTATTTCCAAATATGGTGGCCCTTATTTTTGGCTTCTATAATATCTGACAATATTTATTAAGTCAACCTCCTATAACCCACTGTCTTCCAAGGGTTTTAATGACACTGTATTGTGGTTCACCTTCTTTTCCAGCCTTTCCTTTTTAGTCTTTTTTTGATGGATTATCAGCTTTGTCCTACCTCTGTGCTTGGGTTCAGCTCTGTTCTACACTGAGTATTTTTCCCTTTTCTCTTTCTACTATTTATTTTTGAAAATTCAATTAGCTTCCCCTGACTCAACTAGCACCTTCATGTAGTTAATGCACATATATGTATTAACTCATTTTATATTCCAACCAAACTGGTTTCTTTGTTATTCCACATACATCATATTTCATCTCCCACATTTATGGCTTTATATGGTTATTCCTCATACGTATCCTGCTTGATTTCTGCTTCATAGAATCCCTAACCTTCCTTCAAAGCTCAGCTCATTTGTCATTTCCTATAGGAAGTTTGTCTGTAGATCTCTATTTCTTGTGACCTCTTCCTGCAAAGTTATTTTGAATATACTCTTATGTATATGTTATCTTTTCACATTCAATCATCTGATATTTTCTCTACCACTCACAGGATCTAGAACTGAATATATCATAGCAATTCCACCTGATAGGGACTTGGAGATAATTTATTTCAACTCTCTCACCTTAAAGGTAAAGACAATAGTTTAATTTTTCTTTTTTTTTTTTGCTTTCATCTTTATTTTCTCTTTCTTTATTTTTTAGTTTACATCATTCATTTCCACAAGATTTTGAGTTACACATTTTCTCCCCATTTTTCCCCTACCCACCACCCCAAAACAGCGATCCCACTGAATATCCCCTCCCAAAATGTGCTCTCTCCCATATCTTCCCCCATCCCCCCCTCCGACTTTCCAGTAGGGCACAGTGGATCTCTATGCCCCAGTGCCAGTATATCTTATTTCTTATTTCCAAGCAACATGCAAAATAATAACGATAAATTATATATATATATACATATTTCCATTCCATTAAATTACTCTCATACTGAGAAAAGTTTCATAAGTTACAATTATTTTTCCATGTAGGAATGTAAATAGTTCAACTTTGATAAGTTCCTTATGATTTCTTTTCCCTGTTTGCCTTCTCATGCTTCTTTCTCTTGCTTCTTGTATCTGAATATCAAATTTTTTATTCAACTCTGGTTTTTTCATCAAGAATGCTTGAAAGTCCTCTATTCCACTGAATGACCATATTTTCCCCTTAAACATGATTCTCAGTTTTGCTGGGTACGTGATTCTTGGTTTTAATCCCAGCTACTTTGGCCTCCAGAATATTATATTCCAAGCCTTTCAACCCCTCAGTGTAGAAGCTGCCAGATCCTATGTTATCCTGATTGTGTTTCCACAATATTGAAATTGTTTCTTCCTGGCTGCTTGTAACATTTTCTCCTTGATCTGGGAACCTGGCTATAATATTCCTAGGAATTTTCTTTTTGGGATCTTTTTCAGAAGGGGATTGGTATATTCTTTCAACCTCTATTTTGCCCTTAGGTTCTAAAACATTAGGAGATTTTTCCCTGAGAATTTCTTGAAGGATGATTTCTAGGTTCTTTTTTTTGATCATGGCTTTCAAGTAGTACAATCATTTTTAAATTATCTCTCCTGGATCTATTTTCCAGGACAGTGATTTTTCCAATGAGATATTTTACATTGCCTTCTATTTTTTTCCTTTGTTTGGATCTGTTTAATAGGATCTTGATTTCTCATAAAGTCACTAGCTTCCATTTGCTCCAATCTAATTCTGAAAGAATTATTCTCTTCAGTGAGCTTTTGAGATTCTTTTTCCATCTGCAAATTAGGCTTTTTAAGGCATTCTTCTCCTCATTGCCTTTTTGAGCCTCTTTTGCCATTTGAGTTAGTCTATTTTTTAAGGTGTTATTTTCTTCAGTCAGGTTGTTGACTCTCATTTCATATGTTTTTTTTGCATCATTCTTATTTCTCTTCCCAATTTTTCCTCCACTTCTCTTATTTGTTTTTCAAAATCCTTCTTAAGTTCCTCCATGGCCTGTAACCAACTCATATTTTTCTTGAAAGCTTTTGTGCAGGAGTTCTGACTTTGTTGTCTTCCTCTTGTTCCATGCTTTGAAAACCCCACTGGGGTTTTCACAGCTGCTGGAGCGATTAGTTGGGTGCCCTCTCTGAAGCCTCCACACATTCTGGCAAAATGGTCACATACCCCAGGACCTCCATCCTAGACCACAATCCAGATCCAAGCAGGTTAAAGCAAGAGCAATTATCCCTCAGATTGGTTGCTTGGTCCCCTGCAATATGCAGTCCAGGAGATCTGAAGCAGCCATGTGGAAGTGGCTCCAAGGCCATGGCGCCTCAGCAGATTCTCCCTCCAGGGGGTAAAGGCCAGACTCTACTCCCGAACTCCTGGTTCCAAAAGTCCACACTGCACTGACCTCAAGAGTTTAATTTTTCAAAAGTCCCATAGGTACATAATAAGTAGCAGAACTTGGATTTTAACCCTTTCTTTCTAGTTCTAAATTTAGTGATCTTTCTACTATTACAGGTTGTTTGTTTTTTTATTCCAGAAAGAGAGCCAATATGGGTACCTTTCTATATAATTCTATTTGATAAATTGACTTATGAAACTCTTAATTACAGAATGCTAAAACTTATCACACCCTGAGTCATGTTACAATGGTGATATCAACAATTTCACTGAGAACTCTATGTATGACACAAGGCTTTCTCTTTTTTTGGATGGTGGTTGTAATGGTTAAATCTTGGATTGGACCATATGAAGAAGCTGACAATAAGCAATTTCATCATTCTCAATGAAAAGGATGCCAAATAATATAGTAGAAACAAATCATATGAGATTTCAATGTGTCAGATGTTGATATTAACCACATAATCAGCAATCTAATCTAATCTATTTGCTAATCAAAAACTATTCTAATATTTATTAGGTGTCATCTATATGCCTGTCATTGTACTATGAGCTGGGAATATACATACACAAAGTCCCTGAGTTCTTCTGGAATAAGGTGAATATCAGATTATCTCTAATTTGGATGTCACAGATTTCCCACCCATTCTCTATTTATCTTCTCTCTTAGTTTAATCAACTGTGACTGCTTGTAGAGTTAGACTGCATAATATTCTTCATGTATCCCTTCTTGAAAGAAGGTGTTCAACTAAGACTGAAGAGTAAGAAAGAAAAAAGGTCATAATGAAATTTTCACATGTCACTCTGCTTTCCCTTCCCATTGTAAAGGTCCTGAATTTGTTCAACCTCAGTAGTTTGGGACCTGACAAACTAGCAGTCCTCCTCCTACTGACTGCTGAAGAGAGAAATCTTAAAGAAGTACCTGCTGTTCTGCACAGCTTTTTGATCTATAATCAGGGTTTGGGGGGCTGTTGAGCTCAGACTAACCTATAATCTTGTATATTGATCAGGGAATTCAGGGCTAAGCTTTAAAAGATTTTCTAAATAGGTTACATTTATTTTTCCAGATAAGTTCAAAAACTTTCCCCTTCAGTTCTAAAAGTGTTCAAACCATGGCAACTAGAACCGATAATTAAATAATGCTATTTGTAAGACACATTAAGATAAATACCCTAGAAGGGGATGAAAACTGCTGAAACATACTGGCCAGTTCCATTGCTGGGCTTTCCCCTTTCCCTAGGATTAAATGAATTCTTCATTTGCTATTATAAACTAAATATTTCCTTTGAGTCCAATTAGCATTGCTGAAAGAAAAAGCAAATCAAGGCTCTGTTCAGCATGCATCAATGTAATGGAAAATCAGGTCTTTTATTCTAGCTTTAATAACTGCAGCTTGATTAGAGGCAAAGAAAAGGCTATGAAGGGAGAGGGGAAAAGGAAGAAGGCCTGCCAAATTAGTTCTATAAGAATTCTCAACCTGTCTGCTCTCTGGCTCACTATTCAAATGCTAATTGAGCCTTTTGGTAAACAGAATGGGTAATCATGAAAGACAAAAACAGACATAGAAAACAAATGAAATATCATACCTTATCCAAACCAGCATGGCATTTTTCTGATAAGCTTTGGAAGTCTTACAATTTTAAGTCCTCCCATCTTATTTTTTCCCCTGGAAGGATTATAATTAATATAATAAAATAAATATTGCATAATCAAATAATAAATAATAAAGACCAGTTTCATTTTGACAATGAAACCAGTCATGTTATAATTAGATAAGAGGATTTATATTCACAGTTATAAACATGAAAGAAGACCATAAGACCGGATAAAGGCAAGTTTTTAATTCTTAAAAATTAATTACACGGCATTATTCTTATCAGTACACAGAATGCATTAATTATACAATTAATAATAAGATGAAAGGGATTTTTTTTTTTTGCAATTGTAATTCACATGGGGGCATTTGGTTTTATACCTAGAATTGTCCTTCAGGCACTTCTCTAATCTTCTTAGTA
The DNA here is from genome assembly GCA_011680675.1 of Gymnobelideus leadbeateri. Classification (NCBI taxonomy): domain Eukaryota; kingdom Metazoa; phylum Chordata; class Mammalia; order Diprotodontia; family Petauridae; genus Gymnobelideus; species Gymnobelideus leadbeateri. The sequence continues at coordinate 152,648 of WOXC01003620.1, read as the reverse complement.
TGCAAAGTCAAGACCCTAAACCAGTTAGTTGAAATATTGAATGGAGTGGATCTTTATGTTGGTGCTTAGCCACATTTCAGGAAGGTTGTGGATTTCCATGTAATTGGGATCCAAGGTGTAATAGGTTTAATTTAGAGGTCCTCTTTTAAAGAACAGCAGAAAGGGGCATTGTCAGCAACATGTAATAGACAGTAAGTAGCAACAGCAGCTCTCTCTTTCACAATAGACTTCCTTAAGGATAGAAAAGTGATTATCTCACTACAACAGTCATTTCCATGAGTGGCACCATCACCAGTGCGGCAAAGAAAATACTTTTCATATATTAGCACTTCACCCTTGAAAACATCCAAAGGCTCTAAGTAGCTTTAATAGAACAGTTAATATGGAAGAACAAGACAACTAGTTTTCAGAAGCTCTGAGTTGAGCTACTGGCCAAAGTCAACATAACAAACCCCAAAGAACCATCCCTAATCTCTAGCTATTCCACCATTTTATTAACTTGCTTTTCAAATTATAGTTTAAATAAATTTGGTAATAATTGGGGATTGGAAATTAGTTTTTGTTCCACAGTTTGCTACCATCATGAATGGTAGCACTGATATCACAGAATCATAGACTCTCTCAATTGAAAAGGACCAAAGAAATCTCCATGCCCAGCTTCTGCCTGAAATATGAATTGCTTCTACATTATCCCTGACACATGATCATTTAGCTCCTGTTTTAACAACTCCACTGAAGGAGAACTCACTACCTCATGAGGCAGCCCATTCCACTGTTTTGCCAGCTCTGTTAGAAAGTTCATTATTTTGAGTTGGAATCTGTCTCCTTATAACTGCTAACCCCTTTGTCCTGGTTCTGCCTTCTGAGCTAAGAAGAATGCATACAATCCATTTTCCACATGATACCCTTCCAATATTTGAAAATGATGTTATTTCTCCCTTATTAACTTGTCTATTTCCCAGGCTAAATACTCCCACTTTCTTCATCGTATAATCTCAACTGTGTTGGGATCTCAGAGGTCAAACAGTACTATACAGATTATACCTGAATAATTATCTCTATCTACAGCTTCCTGGACAAGCAGTTATTTAGTATCCAATTGGAGGAGCTCCAGGAAACAGAACCAAGTCCCTTCCAAGACATTTCATTCCACCTTTATCACAGTTCTAATATTAGGAAATTTCTCCTTACATTTAGCCACAATCTTCCTCTCTGCAACTCCCAATCATTAATTATCATCCTGGGCTTTATCCTGTAGGGACTCAGAAGAACAAGTATCATATTTTTTTTTCTTCCACAAGACAACCCTTCAACTACTTGAAGGTTAAATTTCTGTAAGCTAAACATCCTTAATTCAAACAGTCTTCATGTAATATGTTTTCTAATTACTTTACTATCCTATTTACCTTAAGTTCCTCTTAGGATGTGACACACATAACTCAGCACAATTAATCTAAATGTGTTCCTATCTTGACAGAGTATTCTCTAACCAGGGAACATCATTTTGCTTCCTGGTTTCCTTTAAGTCCATATTAAAATCCCAACTTCTACAGGAAGCTTTCTTAACCCCTATTAATTCCAGGACTTTCCCTCTTTTCATTATTTTCTGTTTTTCCTTTATATAGCTTGTTTTGTATATATTGGATTCTATGTTATCTACTCCCCAAACTGAAAGCTCCTTGAGGGTGAGGAATGTCTTTTCCCTTTTTTTTGCTTCCACTGCTTAGCACGGTATCTGGAGCATAGCTGACACTTAATAAGTGTTCCTTGATTAAATGATTGGTTCTAGTTGCTGCAATATTAGTAAAAGAACCTAGGTTCACACTGGCTCTGTTTATCAGTCATTTCACATTACTGGCTAGTCTTATAGTCAACTAATATGTCCATGTCATTTTCCCATTTTTTTTAGCTACGTTCCCTTGCCATCCCACACTTTTGGTAATTAATTAAAAAAAAAAACTGAAATTGAGAATGCTGCAAAAGGTGTTTATGTATATGACTTTTGGAAGTAATACATTTTATTATAGCTGAGCAAATTAATTCTCCCTTCTTGCCACCTTAGAAATAAAACTCAAAAAAAAAACCCTCCTATGGATATTTCTATAATTGACAATTGATTGTGAAATAATCTTAGAGTACAACAGAAATCAGTGTACAAACAGCAACATGATGTTAGTCCCTAACTCCTTTTCATTTCTTTCCCCTTTTTCTACTCTGCCTGTTGTTGGCTGTGGTTGTTCTCCCTTTGCACACATACAAGGTTAATGATGAGGCACCTTGGAAAAGTGGTGTTTATTTAGCTTCAGGTAACGTTTTAAATGCCTTTCTACAGGTGCCACTCTCATTTTCTCTGAGACAAAACCCATCTGCAAGCTCAACCTGCATCCCATATTAACACCTCAGATGCATTTTTTTTTTTCTCATCCTGTCCTGGCTGAAAAATTATGTGTGGGGCTGAAGTTGGCAAATGCCATGCTCAATTTTAGAGGTTCAAGCTTTCAAAATCACATTTCTGAGAGGCTCATTATCAAGCTGATGCCCTTCAGGATCTTGTCCTTCCTAAGGTTCCTGAATCACTGATTAGTAGAGTTAAAGCACTATTAGATTTAACCATAGTTTCCCTAGGAATCATTTTAAAATGGAGCTATTCTCTCTGACACTCTTTCATGAGTGCTAATGCATGAACATAAGCAAGTATTTTAGTAGCTAAAATTGTCCAGTTGTCAGAACTTCAACTAAATATTGAATCCATGGTTACCTCCTAACTAAACAATTTTGTACATACCTTATTATTGAGAATAGTTCACCTTTATCCCCTGAATGGAAAAATGGGGATTCTGAACTAAATCTCACTTGAAATAAACCTTATCATCAGACTAACTCTGGATTGGTCCCAGAATTATTACTGAACTCAATAGTAGTTGGACTACAAGGTACCACCTAATCTCAGGGAGTTCTAGAAGCAACTTCCTAAGAAAGGCTTGAAGGCATTGTTTGCTAAACTCCTTCCCTTATCCTTGAGAAAAGGTGGTTTGATATTTACAAAATAGCACACATTAGTTGTTCATGGAAAGGAGAAATAAATAGCATAATTATTTTTTATGTTCATAGTGAATGATGATTCATATCATAGAGAGAGAGCAGTTGAAAGCAGCTATTTGGGGAAGTATAAATCCAAGAAGAATTTGATGATAAACATAATTTATTTCTTCCTAATAAGGTTAAATGAATGAATGAATGAGTAAATAAATAAATAATGGCTCAAGGATCACTGATGAAGCACCTCCTGCCCTCTTCCACTATTGGCATGCCTAAGTGACTTATTTCAAACAAAAGAAGTATAACTCAACAGGTGAACAGTTAAACTCATTGCCTTTTTCTCCAAACCTGCTTCTTTCCAAATTCTCTGTTTCTGTTGATAGAATCACAATTTTCTCATTCTGCCACCATCAAAACCTCATAATACATGTAATCATTTGAGAAGTCTTGCCAATTCAACTGCTATAACATCTCTCCCAAGCATTCACTTTTCTTTATTCACACTGGTACTGCCTTAATTCAGGCCCTTGTAATTTCCTGCCCAGAACATTTTAGGGAACTGCTAATAGATCTCCCTGCCTTAAGGTTCTCTCCTATTTAGAGAAAGTAAGCTTCATAGTGCATAGATCAAACTGTACTACTCCTATATTCAAAACCTTCAGGGTCTCCCTACTTAAGGATAAAAGAAAAATTCCTTATCCTGGCATATAAGTCCCTCTACAATCTAGTTCCAATCAATGAGTTTTGTTTTGTTTTGTTTTGTTTTTTAATATTCAACATCTTTAATCCTTTCCTGTTTGAGTTAAAACTGAAATATTATCTGTTCCCTAATATTTTTTTTTTTGGAGGGCAGTTGGGGTTAAGTAACTTGCCCAAGGTCACACGGCTAGGTTTTCGTTTGTGTGTGTTGTGTCTGAGGCCAGATCCAAACTCAGGTCCTTCTGACTCCAGGGCCAACGCTCTACCTCACTGCGCCACCTAGCTGCCCCTGTTCCCTAATCTTGACATGCCATTTCCCACTTCTGTGCAGTAGATTATGATTGATTCCCATGACTCAAATGTATGACATCTTCATGTCCACTTTTGAAAATCCTTTTCTTCCATTAAGGTGTATTTCAGGTAGTAGCATCTTCACAAGACCCTCGGTTTCCCTAGCTAAGATTGTCCTATCCCTCTTTAGAAGTTCCCAGTTCACTTTATCTTGTTTTCTCCCCTACCTCACAATGTTGTATTCTGCATTCTACTTACCTGCGTCCGTTTTATACAATCTCTACAACCCTAGTAGAATGTGACCTCCTTGAGGATAGGAATTATTATCTTTATCTTTATATCTCCAGAAACTTTCACTGTATTGTATTGTATAGCATAGATACTTAATAAATGTGTGACAAGTTGATTTTAGGTCCAAGATCAGCTTAGATGGTGAGATATTGATGAGTCTGAACATAAGGAAGAAGTGCTGTCTTTTGGAGATTTTTTTTTTTAAGCAATTGGGGTTAAGTAACTTGCTCAAGGTTACACAGTCAATCATTATTTATGTTTGGGTGCTCATTTTCTGAGGCCAGGACCAATCCTGGGTCATCCCGACTCTGGGGCCAGCTCTCTTACTCATTGCTCCACCTAGCTGCCCTTGTCTTTTAGAGATTTTGTCTGTTGTATCTATAAGGCTCATTAATTGTTTCTCAAAATCAAATTCATATTTCATCTCAACTTCTCTGTTTTAATTTGGTATTTCTCAAACACTGTCCTATGATGTACATATTAAAAAATGCATTAGATTGAAAGATGTCACCACCATAATCCTTTAAAACAGCAAACTCACTAAGGGCATTTGAAACAGATTTTAATTTGCAAAGTACCTGAAGGAACATGTACAAGAAATGACTTACACTGAAGGTCATACTCTCTCTCTCATGCACACCTGCACACACACATATATATAGACAACTGAAGGAGAAAATGTATTAAAGATTCGTTTTACAGATTTGTTCTGAGTAGAGTAGAAAAGTCTTCCTCAATAACTCAAAAAAAAAAAATCAGGAAGTATTTCATAATGAGAAGACAGCCTGGTGTGAGTGAAGTTATATTATAGCATTTTATCTAGTTTGCTGATCTTAATTCAGATAAAACTGAATAGGATTTTGATTTTTGCTATTCAAACTGCAAAAGAGTTTGAATTTAGAGGTCTTTTTTTAGAACTTCTATGATTAACAGGTTTGTGACTGTGCGGTGCTTCTTAAACTGTGGGTCATGACCCCCATATGAGGTCAGGCAAGAAAGATGGTGGTAGACATCTGAAAACTGAAAATCTGATAGAATATTGCCTTGTAGTGACTCTATTATTTTTTAATGGTTGGACCAAAGTTTCTTTTACATATTTTTAAATGATCTCTAAGTTTCAAATAATTTTTAGTCTTTATATAAAAAAGCACTCAATATGTGGTTAATTCAACAAACATGGATACTGCTTCCTTCAAATTTTAAGTAGTTAGGGGAGAATTGCCCAGGCAACTCAAATTCAACCAGTTTTGTTGTGTTTCTAAGCTATTTACCTACACAATGCTTTGGTATGGCTAGATTTTGGAGCAGAACCGGTAACTCTCAGTACTACACTGAGCTTTTAAGAGTGCACTGGTCCTTGTATCTATTAATAGCCAGCTCAGAAAAGTTTTAGAGACAGTTTGGATAGGTTCCTATGATTGTTAACCTTTCAATGTGAGTGATGACACCTCTAAAATCAGCAAATGATACAAATTAAATCTTAAGTTATTGTTCTGTTGATTTCCTACACTTAAGAAAGTGTTGACAGGGTAGGTTTAATTTTAAAATTATATACCTATATATGTATATAGACACACACATAAACACACACACACACACATACACACACACACACACACATACACACAGACTCCTGGATACTTTTTCTCACTGAGTTTTTGTGATACTACTTTCCTATGGTTCTCTCCTGTCTTATTACTCCTCCATACTCTGTTGACTTGTCATCCATACTATGCCCCCTAACTGTAGATGTTCCCAAAAGTTGTATCTTGGGCCTTTTACTCTACATATACTATTTATCTGCACTGCTCTGAACATAGTAATGCTTCCTTCATTCTCTGGCTAACCCAGTAGTTCTCATGGATTTAAGTATCATTTCTATGCATATTACTAACAAAACTTCAATCCAAGTTCAATCCAACTTCAATCTCCTCAGAGCATCAATCTTTCATCACCTATACAATATTTCAAACTGGATATACCACAGAAATTGAAAACTAAATGTGTTCAAAACTGAATTGACTGTCTTGCCTAAAAAAATAAAACTTTCCCATTTTCTAAAATTCCAAATTTATGAAAAAGACAAAATCATCATTCTAGCCTCCAGTTTTGTTACCTTCACGTTATCTTCAACTCCTCACACTCCTTCACCCCTCACATCTAATCAATGATCAATTTTGCAGACTTCTACAGCATCTCTCAGCTTTAACTACTCTCTATTCACTCAACTACTTCCTTATTTCAGATCCTCACCCCTTTTTGTTGATATTGTTGCAATAGCCTTCTAATTGATCCCCATATTTTTCCTTACACTGGTTCATTTTATACTTTGCTACTAAAAAGATCATACTTAAACATCTACTTGAGCATGTGACTTTTCTACTTAATTTCAGTGCCATCTTATCTCACTTAGGATAAAATTTAAACCAGAGGTAGGGAACCATGGGCAGGGAAGCCACATGTGATCCTCTAGGTCCTCCAGTGTGGCCCTCAGACTGAATCCAAGATCACAGAACAAATCCTATAAAAAGTCGGGATTCAGTTAGAGAGCCACACTGGAGGACCTATAGGGTTGAATATGGCCTGAAGGCCTCAGATTCCCCATCCCTGATTTAATCTCTTCTAATTTGCCTTTAAAGGTATAGTGTATAGAGCACTAGGCTTGGAATCAGGAAGACTCATCTTCCTGAGTTCAAATCCAGCCTCAGACACTTAATAGCTGTGTGACCCTGGGTAAATCACTCCACCCTGTTTGCCTCAGTTCTTCAACAGTAAAATGAACTGGAGAAGAAAATGGCAAACCACTCCAGTATCTATCCAAGAAAAACCCCAAATGGGATAACAATTTATGGGGAATAGGCTCTGGGAAACCCCTTGAATCTTCCCAGTTGATCTGGTGATTGCCTGAGGTCATAAGCCTTCCATTACTGCTGTTCCCAAATCTCCTTTGCCCTTGACCTAGCCTAGCCCTCCATTGTCTGTTACTTTTGGATTGGATCCACCTACTTCCCACCCTTAATCCTATCAAAATATCTATGCCCAAATCTGTTACCCTCACACTAGCCTAGTCATCATAGTCTGTTATTTCCAGGTAGCATACAGCTATTTCCCACTCTTAATCTATTCTCTTGGTTCCTGGAATCTGACCTCTAGTCACCCCCTTGCCATCAAGATCCTCCTTAGACTCCTGCTCAATCCCCACCCCAGAACCCTCCTCCCAGACTACTAGCCCATCTCTATATCCCTCCCATAATCTTTCTGACTATAAGACCCATTTTGTTTCCATGAAGGTGCTCAGATTCCTTGAGTCTAGTAAATATGGCGAATCTTCAATAAACTTTGTTTTTCTTTGGTTGAGAGAAGGCTTGAATCGAATTAATTTGGGCAGGACCTGGTGTGTCAGTATTTTGGAGTTCCAAGCACCCCTAAACCCCAACATTTTAAACCTCAACAACAAAGAGTCAGATATGACTAAAACTAAACAACAGCAACAAAAATCTAGCCTTTAAAGGCTTCAGTAGGTGGCTCCAATCTATCTTTGTAGTTTTCCTGAACATTACTTCCCTTTTCATTACCTATGATCTTCATAAACTGCTTTCCCCCTTTTTTTTTTTTTTTTTAAAGCAATTGGGGTTAAGTAACTTGCTCAAGGTTACACGGCTAGTCATTTGATTTATGCGTGGGTGCTCATTTTCTGAGGCCGGATCTGATCTCGGGTCATCCAAACTCCGAGGCCGGCACTCTTACTCACTGTGCCACCTAGCCGCCCCTTTAGAGCAATTGGGGTTAAGTAACTTGCCCAAGGTTACACAGCTAGGTTTTTTGTTTGTGCGGATTAGGTGTCGGAGGCCGGCTCTGAACTCAGGTCCTTCTGATTCCAGGGCCGGCGCTCTATTCACTGCGCCACCTAGCCGCCCCTTTCCCCCTTTTCTTTACCCACAGTGCTTTACTTTCCAACTCTCCCCTTTTGAATTGGCTAGTCACCACTCCCACAATGCATTTCCTTACCACTTCAAAGAATCCTTCTCTTCCTTCAACATGTGGTGTAAGCACCCCTTTCTACATTTAACTTTACCTGCTGCACTATCCACTAATTCCCCTCCCAAGCTCTCTTGTATTTAACTACTTTGTACTAATATGTATTTATTCTCTTTATGTCTGTTTTGCATATGCTTGTATATGTCTTTGTTGTTTTCCCTTTTAGAATGCAAGCTCTTTGCAAATAGGGATTTTTTTCCTTCTTTGTATTTATAACCCCACGCCTGGCACACTGCATAGAGTTTAAAAACAAATAATCATTGATTTATTGATAGATTTGCTCAGGTAAGTGTCCAAGACATCTAAGTCCTGCACTTTAGCAATGAAATGGATAGAATGCTGGGCCTGGAGTTATGAAGATCTGAGCTGAAACTTAACCTCAGATACTTAGGAGCTATGATACTATACACAAGTTACTAAATCTCTCTTGCTCAGTTTCTTCATCTGTAAAATGGATCATAGTAGCACTTATTTCATAAGGTGCTAAAGGCTAAAATGATGCAATATTTGGGAAGTACTTAGTATAGTGCTAGACATATAAGAGGTGCTTAATAAATGCTTATTCCATTTCCCCATATAGAAACGCAAAATGATTTGTATAGTGTGCTAGTTTCTTATCTTAACTAATATCTAGTTACTGGATCAGTCATTAGGCTTAGCCCAGTTCGGTAACCAGTCCCCTGGGCTCTTTTCTCTCATTTCAGCTCTATCTGGGCTAAACAAAGATACTTGAATTAATAACCATAAGTGGATTAGAAACTTCTAGGTCAGATAGAACTAGAAGCAAATAGAAGAATTTCTGTTTCTTCCCTTTTCCAAGCCTTATTACGACTTGGAATGTTCATAGCATTTATATTTTCTGTCTGAGACATTCCTCAGCTGATTTGCAGACTGGAACAGATCAGTTTTTCACTAACAGCTCTTTTTCTGCAACATCTCCCCACCCCCATTATTTTCTTAGGTTCTTTTTTGTGTTATCTACAGACATTTTCACAGATTCTTTCCTAGAATCATAACATTGAGGTGTTAAAAGATCAAAACTTCTTTAAATATGCATTGAGTGACAGATAAACTCCCCCCTCAAAAATGAATAAGAGGGTTTACTTCTCATATATTGACCTGTTGCTATACTGTCCTGTGATTGCCTAAATCTGAACTTTACAAAATAGTTAGTGCTGTGTGGTCCCTAAAATTTAATCATCAGACATTTTTAGATTATTTGCTATGCCTCAAATTTTGTGCTAGGAATTTTTATTCTCCTCTGGTAGAAAAAAATCTTCTTTTGCACTGTTAGTATCATAACTAAAATCAATGTAGCAGAATTTTTTTTTAAAAAGATACTTAGGAGACAGAGCCAAGATGGTGAGGTGATAGGAAGCAATGCTGTGAGCTCCCGCACACAAACTCCCCACCAAAGATCTAGAAAGTGCACTAGATTAAATGTTAATGGAGAAATTAAGAAAAAGTCTCAATGAGTGATTTGTCCAGTCTAGGATTCCATAGGGAGATAGATAGGGAATATGTAGATGAGCTTGGTCCAGGAGCACAGCACTCAGAACTCCTGTGGCCAGAGAGAGGCTATGTATTATGTCAAGAATACATCCCAGACATATACCAGGGCCCTGTAAGTGAGACAAGTAAGAACCAGCAGCTTTGTAGCTAGCTACCCAGTTCTTCAGAGACCCAGGGAGGATTGATAAGTGAACTTTGCAGAGAGGAGTATGGCATGGTAGAGGTGGTCCTGGGACATGTACAGAGAAAGAAAGAAAGAAGTTCAAAAGCCAGGAGCAGCAGCAGGAGTGTGACTCAGATGTTGAGTACAAACCAGTCTCATTTCTATCATATAACTCTGCCTGCAGAGAAATAACCAGGACAGAAATCCTAGAACAGAGAGGTGCTTATAATTCTGTTGCTTTAAACCAACAGAGCTTTCCAGGTACCTGAGAGGGGGGTAAAGTCCAATAGCATTCTACATATGATCATACCCAAACAGAACTGACACTGTCTTAATACAGACTGAAACATGCTATTTTTCACTTTCTTTTATTTTTTAAAAATGTTTTTGCATGATTGCACATAAGCATGAAATAAGATTTTTTTAATAGTTGAAATAATTTATAAATGGAATGAGAGTAATTGAGGAAAAGATCAGGAACAAATGTGGGGAGAGTTATAGAATAAATAATTGGAAAGGGAATTAACAGCCTGGCACAAGAGGCAAAAAACCTTGTCTGGACAATAAATTCCCTGAATTTTAGAATATAGCAAATGGAATCTAAGTGAATTCATGAGGAAATAACTAATAGTAAAACAAAGTCAAAAGTCACCATTATAAAGGAAAGAGGACATGGAATATATTCCAGAAGTCAAAAGATATGGGACTAAGTCCAAGAATAGCTTACCCAACAAAAACAAGTATAATGCTACAGATGGATCTTTAATGAAATAAAAGACTTCCAAGCATTCTTGATGAAAAGACTAGAGCTGCAAAGAAACTTTGAAGTTCAAACACAGGAGTGAAGAGAAACATAAAAAGGTAAACATAAATGAAAAATACTGAAGTACTTAAGAAGGACAAACTGCTTACATTCACATATAGGGAGATAATACATGTGTTCCCTGTGAACCCTATCATCATCAGGGTTCAGAGAAGGAGTCCAATTAGCCAACATTTCAGAGTGGCTTTGTTAAGTTTTGATGAGCTAAAGAAAGAATGGAAAGAGAGAGAAAGAAGAATACATGGGGGGGGAGGGAAAAAAAGACTAGGGAACATTATCTCACATAATCAGGGTGTACAAGTAGACATCTATACAAACAAGGAGAGGAGTTGAAGGCATTGACACTTGAAACTCACTCTTATTTCAAATGGTCAGAAGAAGAAGGAAGGATATACACACACATTTGGGTAGAGACACAGATTTCACTCAATGGGGAAATAAGAGGGAAAGGAAAGAAGGGGAAGTCAGAATTAGAATAAGGATTGATTAATTAGTCTTAAGCAAAACAAAATTCTAAGAATGTACAAAAAATATGTATAGCTCTTTTTGAAGTGGCAAATAATTGAAATCTAAGGGGGGGGTCCTATAAATTATGGAATGGATGAATAAGTTATGGTATATAAGTGTGATAGAGCATTATTGTGCTGAATTCCTATCAATGTTAATGATGAGCTAGGATTCCAGAGGATTAATGATAAAATATGCTACCCATATTTGAAGGACTTAGAATGCAGAATGAAAAAATGTAGATATAGATAGATACACATATGTGTGTATGTATATATGTATTTATGTATGTATTTGGGGATTGGGACATGGCCATTGTGGAAATTTGTTTTGATTGAAAATACATGTTTATAATGGATTTTATTTTTTTGTAGTATTCTCAGTTTGGGGTAGGTCTGAATAGATTTTAGCTAATTAAAAACAAAATTTTTTTTTAAATAAAGGTGATTACTTTTTTGTGATATTAAGAGTTACTAAGCACTGAAACTGTTTTAACACATGAATCATACAGAAAAAAAGTTTTAAAAAAATTCATTCTCTAAAGAACATTATCATAGTGGAAGTACTTGTCTATCTTGAACATGTTACATGGTGCTAGTCCTGCCTAGAGAGAAGGTGAAAGTGTCAATTTCTCTGATTATTCAGAAATTACAATACTTTGCAACTGTCTTGAAAACCAGTATTTTTTAACGTGTGCAAAGGAGCCCATGTGAGGGTATTTTTTTTTTTGCTCTTGCCATTGTAAATTCTATAACTATTTTATGTAATACTATGGTGTCAAGTTAATATCGTATAGGAATAAGGAGGACAATGCTGAAAAGAAAGGGATCATACAACAAAATATTTATAGCCTCTGTGTGCATGGGTGAGGGTAGGTGTGTGAAAAAGAAAGAACTGGCAACAAAGCAGATGTTCATTCTTTGAAGAATGGTTAAAGAAATTGTGATATATGAACATGATGCAATATTATTGTGCTATAAGATAAATATGTTAAAGATGAAAAAGCATGGAAGGATTTTGTATAACCAGATGCAAAAGGAAATAAGTAGAAACAGCAAAACAATACACACAGCAAATTGCAATGGAAATACATTTATTAAGCACTTATTCTATGGCATAAACTATGATAAATTCTAGGAGGCACAAATAAAAAATGTAGACAATACATCTTCACATACTAATTGGAAGAGAAAACACATAAAAGAGGGTTCATATGTATGTTCACTTCAGAGCAGATGGAAAGTTGTGATAATGTTTAGGCAGGGAAAATGGTAGGTAATATAGACAAGAGGATTTTAGGAAGTAATGGTAGGGAAGTTGGTCACCTATCAAGAGGATAATAGGTTCACAGTTTAGGGCAGAGTGAGACCCTGAGAAACCTCTAGCTCAGGATGGGAACTAGACAGTAGGGCAATGAGGTTGGTTGGAGAAGGGATGAGTCACTGGCAGCTCTCAGTGGTAGAAAGTTCTATTGTCTTTCAGCCTTGCATTGGCAAGTTGGGGTTGGGAAGGGTAGAGTCCTTAACCCCCCTCCATGTAGGCTGGTAGAAGTGGTTTAATATGTAATGGTTCAAACCCAAAGACTCTAATTTCTTGGATAAGAACTCATTATTTGACAAAAAATGCTGGAAAACTGGAAAATAGTACAACATAAATTAGGCATAGACCAATATTTTATATGGTACCATGATAAGGTTAAAATGAATACATGATTTGAACATAAGGATGATACCATAAGCAAATTAGAAGAGTAAGGAATAGTTTACCTGTTAGATCTATGAAGAAGGGAAAATTTTATGACCAAACAAGAGATAAAAAGCATTAAAAATGCAAAATAGATCATTTTGATTACATTAAATTTAAAATGTTATGTACAAAGTCAAAGCTACAAAGATTAGAAGGAAAGCAGAAAACTGGGAACCAATTTTTACAACCAGTGTTTCTTATAAAAAAGCCTCATTTCCAAAACATGTAGAGAACTGAGTCAAATTTATGAGAATACAAGTCACTCCCCAATTGATAAATGATCAAAGCATATGAACAGAAAGTTTTCAGAGGAAAAAAAAAAGGTGTTAAAGCTATCTATAGTAATACAACAAAATGCTTTAAATCACTATTGATTAGACTGAGAAACGCAAATTAAAACTACTCTAAGGTACCACTTCACACCTATAAGATTGACTAATATGACAAAAAATGAAAATGATAAATGTTGGAGAAGATGTGGGGAAAGTGGAACACTAATGCATTGCTGGTGGAGTTGTAAATTGATCCAACCATTCTGGAGAATAATTTGGAACTATACCCAAAGAGATATAAAACTGTGAATACCTTTTCATATAGCAATAGCACTACTGGGCCTGTATCATCATAAAAATGGGAAAAGATCACACATGTACAAAAATATTTATAGGAGCTCTTTTTGTGGTGGTCAAGAATTAGAAATTGAGGGGATGCTCATTAACTGTGGAATGGTTGAACAAGTTGTAGTATATGAATGTAATAGAATACTATTGTTCTATAAGAAATGATGAGCAGGCAGATTTCAGAAAAACCTGGAAAGATTTACATGAACTGATGCTGAGTGAAGTGAGCAGGACCAGGAAAACATTGTACACAGTAGCAATAACATTGTGTAAGGATCAACTTTGATAGACTTAGCTCTTCTCACAATACTATGATCTTATTCTAAGATAATTCCAAAAACTCCTGATGGACAATGCTATCCAAGAAAAAGAACTATGGAGCCTGAATGCAGATAGAAGCATACTATTCTCTCTCTCTCTCTCCTCTCCCTCCCTTTTCTTTATCTTGTGGTTTTTCCATTTTGTTCTGATTCTTCTTTTACAACATGAATAATGTTGAAATATGTTTAATATAATTGTACATTTTGTCTATATCATATTGCATGTCATCTTAGGGAGGGGGAGGGGGAAAGGAGGAAAACTTTGGAACTCAAAATCTTATAAAAATAAATGTTGAAAACCAAAAATGAATTTTAAAAAAGCGGTTGCTTCCAGTCTTCAAAAATGTACATTAACAAAACAATTGCAACTGAATGCTACAAAATTATTTTGAAAAGTCTTGGACCAAAAGAAAAAAAATATTAAAAGGTACCTCCCTTTGCTTCTTTGTTGACGTGAAGGATGATGGGTGTGGAACACTGTATCTAATATCATACTTTTTCATTACATTGGCTAGCTTTGCTGAATTTTTTTCTTTCCTTTTTTTTATTCTTCAGTTCTTAGGAAGTGGGAAATGGAAAGGACATATTGAGAAATGTATGTAAAAATAAAAATAATCTCAATAAAACTTACTTTTAAAAAGCATAATATGGGTAATAAGAACAATTCTACCAATACGTCTATAGAAGGACATGTTTGTATTCCTAAAACTTTACAATACTTTTTAAAAATCAGCTTTTAAATTACAGAAGCAAGAATGATTTATTTAAATAACTACTTAGAGAAATTATTCAGGTGAAAAGTGAAATTGAAATGCACCTACAATCTCATTCTTCCAAGCTATGTTTAAATGTTTTAGCAATCTGCCTTCCACATTTAAGACCAGAACAGCCACAGCAGATCAAGAGTTTTGAGGAATTTATCGATGGTTTTATCTATAATTCCTACAAAAATCCCTGGACTTGTGTAGATAAGCATTGATAAGAATCAGTTATATCACAAAATTTCAATCAGTTAAATTCTATAAAGCCTCTGGTTCTTGATTCCAATACAGTGTCAAATTATTTTAATACACTTTTCAGAAAAATGAAGCATAACTAGAGGGGGGAACCTTTGTGTAGTTTTGTAGATTACAGCCTACAGTGGTTTTGGCAGATGATTCAAGATCTGAGTAGAGTGCTCAACCTTCAGGGCAATTCAACTATTACTTTAAAAAAATCTTTATTTAGAGAAATGGAAAACTAGTTGAAACAAAAAGGAAATGATTCTCACCATAATGGAGCAACTTCAGCAGCCATTAGCAATATTACAGCTTCTATAAGAACTGAGAACTAAGAATTTTTTGGCAATCCTGGTTGAAGACAAAATGTTGAAGTAGGCAGCTTTTTTTTTTTTCAGGTGTCCTCTATTTCCCTTTTGGCATCCTTTCACAGGTATCTTATATCCTCAATTTTCCTTTTGGCTAATCAATACCTCATACACCCATCCCCTGATTTGGAGTGAGATTGTTTGGGCCTACCCTCCTTGATTCTACTTCTCTGAAGCAAAACTTAAGCACCTGCTATTTGCAAAGCACTGTGCTAAGTTAAAAAGATACAAAAACAAAAAAAAAATAGTCCCTAGTCTGGAGGAACTTAAGTAAGGAAGTAAAACATGTATATTGGAAGGTATATATTTAAACATCAGTGTGTGCTGCTGCCTAATCCTTATGCGGGAACAGGGGCTGACAATTTAACCCTCAACCCAAAGCCTTATTGTTCTCTATTTTAATACCGAGCTTTCTACAATTGTCACAGAGCTGACTACTTCTCCACACTACTGCCACCTTGTTTGTGGGTGCCAACATTCCTCTCATTCTAGTGGTGTGGCCTAAATGGATTTTTTCAATTAAACTGTTATGACTTGTGGTCTGAACTACCAGGAGAAAATCCATCTTCTCTTTTTACAGCATTTCAATGAAGTGAATCACAGAAGGATGGCTTAACTCCATCAAAATTCTGTACTCATGATCATAGAAGGAAAAAGGAAAAAAAATACAGAAAAAAAAACAGAAAGAGGGGTGGAAATGGTGAGGGGAGGTGCAAAGATTTTCCCACACCCTGACAGCCTCAAAAATTTTTAGCTTCTTAGGTAAGCCCCATGAAAAGAATTCAAAGAGATGATTGCTCAGAAACAAACTTCTCCCTATCTTTCCTGCAAAGTGGAAAAAATATTAGGCAGAAAACTTTCTTTTAGGATGTCAGGGCCCTTTAGATCAGGGAGAGGGTCTTATGGTTGTTTTTGTTTTGTTTTGATTCAGGAACCCAAGTGTGTATCAGAGTCAGCCTGAAGGTCAAATGTTAAATATTCAGTATAAGCATTTACTCTGAAATCAGCATATGCTACAAATCGGGACAAAATTTATTATTTCCTTGGTTATTTAGATTTAAGAAAGTGATAGTAATGCAGAGTATTTTTTTTTTTAACTCAGATGGTTGTTAAATATATCTACTACATCCTTTCCTGGACCCATTTGACAGTCTGATGAAACCTATAGACAGATGTCCTCTCAAAATAATGGTTTTTGTTTGTTTTTGTTTTATTTTTAATGAAAAAGAGGTAAATGGGATTAAAGTGAAATCAGTTATATTGAATTACAATTCTTAAATAAAAAAAAAAAACACATGTTCATGGACACCTAGTTAAGAAACCCGGTTCTAGGTCCTCACTGGTACCCCAAATTGATGATTTTTTTTCTGTTTTCAATTCTAGTATATATAAGTGAGTTCAGGGGATACAGGTCTTTTACAAACCCATCTTCCTCAGTCTTATTTAGCATCTTGATGGAAAATAGTCCAGGTACCTGATGTCTTTTTATTCAATAACCTTGTTTCTTCTCAAACTTCTACACTAGCCATATTCTAAGACATTGCACCCTTAGGTTAGCCATATCCTATGTCATTTCCCTCAGGTTGGGATGCTACTTCCTTTGTGCCACACTGTCACCCACCCAAAAAATGTTTGATGATTGTGCATTGGATTAGCAGGGGGAGTGAGGAAGTGTTACATGTTCAAAACTAATTAATTTCTAGAGAAAGAGAGCACTAGGTGTTGAGGTAGGGCTCTGCCCGCCTAAAAACTGTTGCAGTTTCATGATGTATTGTGGTGGAACTGTCTCAAAGAATTCATAGTCAGACCACCTCTAATCCAAGTATAGGCATTGAGTTTGACGCCTCTCAAGAAGTGGGCTAAATTCCAAGAGGAACCTTTTCAGAGAAAGCAAGATGGATTTTTATAGGATAAAGATGCAATTACAAGGGGCAGCTAGGTGGCGCAGTGAGTAAGAGCGCCAGCCTCGGAGTTGGGATGACTCGGGATCGAACCGGCCTCAGAAAATGAGCACCCACACATAAATAATAATTATCCGTGTAACCTTGAGCAAGTTACTTAACTCCAATTGCTTTAAAAAACTATGCAATTACATAATCAAAATTTACATAGAATATAGGAATATGATTAATATTAAATAGGCAAGAGGAGTTTGTTAAGGGCTTAGGTAATGGAGGAGGAGTCCCATCTATGGTTCAGTGGTTAAACATTCTGGTCATGCTGCCCTCCATTTCGCTAGCTATTATGGTTCTGTCTGATCAAGACAGATAATTAGGTATTGTGGTCCTGTCTTGGGCTAGATGGATGATGTGATTATGACTGAATACAAGAACATACGTGTTTCTGTGGGAATTTATCTGGGGGCAGTGACTAGGTAAAGACAGTAGCTAGGTTCCCATCACATGGACACACTTGCTGTTTTTGTGGGAACTGAGAGTTCAGGGACACACCTGTTGTTCCAGTGAGCAATGAGGCATATAGGAAGAAGTTAGGACATGGGTGGGGGTGGGGGGCCTGGGGCAGTTTTATTAGGATTCCACCAGGAGGGTTAAGGGGGAGGTCAGAATAAAGGATGATTCCAAGGTTATGATCATGGGTGACTATGATAAGGGTGTCTCACCAGAAATAGGGAAGTTCAAAAAATAATGGTTAGTGAAGAAATGTAAAAAGTTCTGGTTTTGAAAATGCTGAGTCTGAGATACATACAGAATGTTAAAGAGTCATTTGTTAGTATGGTACTGGAATTCAAAAGAGAATTAGGAAGATAGATGTGTGTATACTGTGGTAAAGTGGTGTTGTTGTTAATAAGACTATAACAATAACAGAAATGGCAATGGCTTACAATCGCATAATATTTTATGCTTTATAAAGTTTGTGATATACATCATGCCATTGTCTCTGTAAGCAAGATTCATTATGTATGCAATCATGATTTCATGAATGTCCATTTATCACGTCCCACCATTAAATATTTCCAAGGACAATAAAGTAATAGATAAAAATTCCCCTACGATGACTGAGATCAATTCTTATTGTTCATATACATACACACATATATGCATAAACATACCTACCTGCCTAAATGCATACATAGATACATATATGAGTATATATAGAACACATAACAGTGCAAACTATGAGACTAATTTAATCATTACTTATTTAATATTCCTTTTAGATTTTTTTCTCAGAAATTAGATGAGAGATTAAATGCCTGAGGTGTGTGTGTGGGGGTCTGTTTAATACTAAAAATACACCTGACATACCTTTTCTATGAGCATTAAAAATGCTTTCTTGATCCTAGTTCATTGTTTTTCATACCGATGGGAAATACGAGGATCCTTGCTCTTTTCTTTGGCTTGATGGACATGTTAGACATCAGTCACACAGGGCAGGATTTTCAGTGGCCCCATTTTCTCTTTCCTTCCCTCTTGTCTTTTCTCCATGGCCTAATTTCTGACATTTTCCCTCTAGATAAGATTCTATCAAATTGTTCCATTTTAGCCAATTACAATTTGTGAGCAAAGTAGGTTGTAAACCTGTCCTCAGCCCTATCACTCATTGCAAGTGAAAGTTTTACACCAAAATTGCAGGTTTGGGTGAACACTAAAGATCGGCCTATCTTCTTGTGCTCTTCGTAAATTGAAACCTTGTCAAGTTGTACTGAAACATTTCATTTTAACATTTCAAGGTGTTGATAAACACGATCAAAACTATATAAATTTCAAGCTTAATCTAGGTCCCAGGCAGTTAGACTGAAAGGAGTTAATACAATTACAATGTTTCTAATACCTTTCACTATTTAGCACTTAGTAATTTCATGCTTTTAGAGAGAAAGACAGATTGTGGAGCATTTCTTAGTGAAATGGACCAGCCTTTCAAATATTGAATAGGAAGTGGACTGACAACAGAATGATCTCTCTCTCTCTCTGTCTTTTCTATTTATATAACACAAGAAATGGAATTTTCAAAAGGCAACCTGACCATTGTGTGGGGATTTTAAGTCAGCGTCGCATTTCATATAAAAGCAAAATTTACTGGAAAGCTTTACTTTTTTTTTTTTTAAGGTAGCACTGGAGTGAGCATTGGAGATTAAAAGCTAACATAATTCCCTGACTGCAAATATGATTGCCTAGAAACTATTCCTTGAAATTCCAGAGCAGGAAGGAATCTCAAAAGGTTTATTTTTTGTGTGTGGAAAATGAGTTTTTCTCTGTTTATCTACAGAAAATAGGTGGCCTGGAAGGAAGGGGAGAGGATAAACCATTTATTAGGCACCTACTATATGCCAAGCACTGTGTTCAGCACTTTACAATTATTATTTCTTTTGTTCCTCATAACAACCTCTTGAGGTACATGCTATCATGTTCCCCATTTTACAGTTGTAAAAACTAAGGAAGACATAGGTTTAGTGGCTTGCCTAGGGTCATACAATCAGTATCAAAGATAGAATTTGAACTCTTCTACCTGACGGCAAGCCCAGCACTCTCTCCAGTGTGCCACTCACTGAGCTACATAGCTGAAAGGAAAAGGTGCTTCACCTGAATACCTAAATTCAAAAATCTCACCTCAGTTACCTACAAGCTGTGTGATAGTGGGCAAGTCATTTAACCTCTATCTAATTCAATTTCCTCATCCCTAAAATGGCTATAATAGTAGCACCTACCTCCCAGGGTTGGCATGAGGATAAAATAAATAATAAAATAAAATAAAAAATAGGATACTATTTTAAAGTTCTTTGCAAACCTTAAATACTATATAAATGCTAGGTATCATTATCATTATTATTATTATTATTATTATTATTACCCTAATTCTAGAGAAATTGTAACATTTGACTCTTTAAAATCTTTCTCAAGAAATGCTAACTAATTTCTTATTCTCCACAGTGATCACAAAATCCTAGATCTCCCAGAGAAGGAAGAGATACCAGACTCCATACCCTACTTGAAGAAGAATGCCTTCATAAGTATATCCGGCCACCACGTCATAAAGCTTTCTCTTGAAGAACTGCAATGGGGAAGAATCCACCATCTCCTCAGATAGCACATTCTTTTGCAGGAGAGCTTTAATTGTTAGGAAATTGGTTTTTGTTTTGTTTTTGTTTTTGTTTTTCTCTTTATTGAATGCCTATATTTGCTTTGCAACTTGTACCCACCAATCTGCTCTGGAGTCAAGTAAAGTAAGCCTATTATTTCTTTCAAATACTTGAAGACATTTTGTCTCCAAAAGCCTTATCTCCTCTAGGTTAAACATTCTTAATTTCAGTTAGTCAATCAATGAGGATTTATTAAGCATTTACTATGTTCCCAGGCACTGTGCTAAGCACTGAGGATTCAAAGAAAGGCAAAAGAATCCCCCACCATCAAGGAACTCAAAATCTAATGGGGGAAACAAGCACATATGTATAAATAAGCTATTGCAGGATATATAAGAAATGATTAACAGGTATATTTCCAGCTCTATTTCTTTCACTCTGGTTCCAAAATTTTAAGACCATAGATGATGGTTCAATAATATTATCTGTTAGCTCTTTTAATACTATAGGATACAGATCTTTGTGTAACATGATTTGGACTCATTAAATGTAGTTGATTTTTTAAGTATAAAGGTATCAATTCCAATCAATTCCATTAATCATATTGGATCTATCTTTTCTAGGCAGAGAAAAGATTATTGTCCTTGAAGGAAAAGAGGAAAAAAAGAAGTAAAATAAGAGATCAACTACTCAACTTTTTCTCCAATGTCAGTTATCAGTATTCCATTCATCCTGAATAGTTATCCCATTCATTCTTTGATCCCCCTATTTTATTATCCGTAGTTTTCCTTAAGAAGCTTAGTTCATTCTGACCTATAATGCTTTTTATGCTATTTGCATAAGACTATGGAAAAAGGTGTTTTGTTGCTTTCTTTTCTAGGAAAGGGATTCTTAACACTTTTAATGTCATGGACCTTTGGCAGTCTTATGAAGCCTATAGGCCCCTTCTCAGTTAAATTTTTTTAATGCATAAAATAAATAGAATTACAAAGGAATGTGATTATATTGAAATAAAGTTAAAATATTAAAATTAAATATTAAAACAACAATGACAACAAATTCATAAGAACCTTTGATCCAGGATATGGTAATTTCTTATACTGGAAAAAAGAAACCTGATTTCTAATTGAAGGACCTAGATTCATGTATTAAGTCTTCCATAGACTACCTTTGTAGCCTTGTGAAAATCATTTCACCTTTCTAGGCCTCAGCTTCTCTCCCTTTTTTGTTAATTGATAGGGGTGGAGTTCATGATAATGATCTCTCTAGCCCTAAGTCCAGTTTTATTTTCTGCTTTCCATTTATCTTTAGGATTATACTTCTATGGAACATATATATTCTACAATAAACATAAACACATTCATGTGTATGCATTATGTGTATGCAGACATACATGCACACATAAATATATACCTGTGTTTGTGTGCACATGTATTTATACACACACACGCACACACACACATATATATACACTGATTGATATCTATAACTATACAAATTGATACTTGAAGATAAATATCTTTATCTTGCTGATACTTATCTATGTAGATCCATATATGCATATCTATCTGTATCTCTATCTAAAAACATAGGAACCCAAATATGGACACAACAAGTTCTGGAAGAGTGCAAGGTACAATGCAAATATTATGTGTAGAGTATTCCATTTAAATTAATCTGAGGATTTTATTATCTACATTAGTAGCACTGTAATGCATCATAGTGGCATCGTGTACTGTTCTTACATCCTATAAACCACTCACACCTAATTCAGTTCATATCTGGAGACTTAACTTTAGTAGTGGCTAAAGAAGTAAAGTGAGGGCCTATGTACATTAGTAGGTTGCTCGGGGCAGTGACAATAACTCTTCTTCATTCTTTTTTACTGAATATAAGTGGTTAATGAACTGAAAGGAAGATCAAGAAGTATACTTCACCTAAAGGAGCTACTTTCCCTCCACCCCAAAAAAGAGTAGATCACCTATTTCCAATCAGCCCTCTAAAAGTGAATGCACATTATTAATTTTGCAATTGGTTCTGTCTGTCACTCACTAAGTACAGTCAGTCTTGAGTATACATTATGTAGTTTGAAAAGTTATTTTTATCCTGTACCATAATGTTAAATAGCAAACCACTGAAATATCTGAAAATATAAAAGATCACAAACTAGAGATCTGGGGAATGTCTTCCTTCTGTGCATTGAGTGATTCACGAAGGCCATGTGCCATGTGTTTGACTACTTTTGAGGCAAAGCATTTCTGAAGAGCCCTTTAATGAAGTTCCCAGAGTCAATCTGAAGAAATCGTAATGCAACTAATCACTTCCTACCTTCCTCTGAACCACTTATTAATTAACATGTTAATGCTCTGTTTGATTTCTTAGATTTAGTTTGAGAGACAGTAAAACAGCTATTTTCAAATTAAATTAAATTGAGTTGTGAGAAGATTTTCAACCGATAGAGAACGTTTTGTACTCTACTAATTCCAGCACTCATTAAGGTTAAAAAAAAAATGAGCTTGGAATAAAAGTGTTGATATTGTGGGCAAAATCTATTTCTGAATACTTTTCTAGTTTCATGACAGTGTTTTATCTTGTGTATGACATTAGCAATTGAAAGTTTTAGTGCTCACAGATGGAGAAAATTGTCCTCAGGTTACTGTAAATTTCACCAAAAGTACCTATCTGAGTTGTAATCAAAATAGCAAGATTAATAAATAACAAATTTATTTCATGTGAATAGAATATAAAAATACACAGTTGTTCTAGGATTTTTTCCAGGTTAGACAGACTTCTGGCATGGGAACTTTTCCCCCAACACAGATGGCAACTCATTTATGACTTATAGTACTATCCTAAGTCCTAAGGAGTTCCATGGGGCACATAGAAGTCAAACAACTAGCCCAGGGTCATATAGCCATTAAAATTCAGGGTCCATATTTGATTCTAGGTTTTCTTGACACCCAAGTTCGGCATTTTATCATCTTTTCCACATTGTCTTTGTGAAATTGACAGAAATTTCTGTTATTAGTCTAATAGTGATAATCTTCTCTTTGCTGCCATATCATACTGGGTGAAATCTACATATTTTGGCTATCAATTTATCTCTTCTTTGTATTTTTACTAAAGATAAGAATAATTCAGACTCTCATAATTTAACCTAGAAAATGCATGAAATATATTTTAATAACAAAAGTATATATCATTATTATGAGTAAGTTGTCATTGCTTACTTGAAGAACTTTAAAGTATATTGTTACTGATCTGGAGAAGATATAAAAAAAATATCCAAGACTCAGAAGAGGCATTACAGATAGTGTAGTCCAGTCCCTTCATTTTACAGATGAGGAAATTGAATCATAGAAACATTGCTCAAGTTTCCTAGCAGAGCCAGTATTCAAACCCAGACCTACAGACTCCAAGTCCAGTATGATTTCTATTACAGTATAGCTACCTTCCCAGTTTAGGTGCAATAGTGGTTAGATATTTAGATTCAGCTAGGAAATTCAGGTACTTGCTACTTAATGTGGTATATCTCTTAGTAATACTGATTAATTGTTAAGTTTATAATGGCACTTCCAAATCAGACAAATACCTAGAAAACCAAACCCTACCACTAAATTGTAGAACCCTGAAGGTAGCTGAACCTCTTTTTCGTATTGTATCTTTACAATATAGTCTGGTGGAACATCTAAATGTTTAAATTTATTTTTCTTCTACTTTGCCTGACTACTGAGAAGAGGCTGACTAGTAGCAGAATGGGCAGACATCTTCTATTTTGTTACATTAGTGTCCTTAACTGCTCATAGCATTTCCCCAGTGCAGCTTGGTACTTAACCTTTTCCTACTGATTTTCAAGTTACTGCTGACACTGTTAAGTTGTTCTATGATCTCAATCTTACCTAAAGAGCATAGTTATGATACTATTGGATCTCCTAAATGACTGTCTCAGAATAATTAATACCACTTCTCATCCATTAAGAAATGCTTCCTGGAGGACAGTAAGTGAAATTTCATACCATATTCTAGGGAGCTTTTTGCAGTCTTAAGCATGATCGGGGGGAAAAAAAGCTGGCCAAATAAAAATAAGCTCTTTATCCAATCTATTTTTGCTCCTTTGATCATGGGAAATGGACTAATCTTCATTCATTCAGTAAATATTGATCACTTGTGTGTAATACATCATATTTGGTACTTGAGAGGGAGATAAAATTTACTATAAGGCAAAGTTCCTGATTTCATGGAGCTTGCAGCATACTTGCAGACACATGTGTGAGCACATGCATACATATATGTACACATATACATATACATGCATGCTGATGTGCACATGCCTATACATGTGTGTATACATGCCTACATATGTATATAAAATATCAGAAGGTCTGATGTCAAAGTGGAATTATAAAGGTACAGTGTAGTTCATGGTTTGGAGCAATTAGTCATAACTACAAAAATCAGAAAAGCTTTCAAGAAACAGAAGGCATTATGACCTGGGGTTTAAAGGCAGAACACAAATTAGAACTACTAAGCTAGAGGCAAATGATTCAGGCAGAAAGAACAAGGTAAAGGGATAGAAACAGTATTTACAGGGTTTATTTTGAATACATTCAATAGTCCTATCAGAAAGAAGACTGGATACCTGTAGCAGAACAGTGAGGGGGAAAATCTATTGAAATATTAAATAAATCTATTTAAAATAGATGGGACAGGGAGAGCTTTGCATTTTTTGGCATATGCTGATGTTCATTGAAGGCTCTTAAGCAGGTTGGAAGGGGTAATATCAAAGCTGTATTTGTGAAAGGGTAATAGACCAGAGAGGTAGCATCAACTCTGACATCACTGGCCATTTCAGCATCAAGTAACCTAAGATTCAATTTGAATAGAGGACTTAAGCAAAATTGTGCAGTAGTAAAACATAACTTATCCAATGATTCTTCACTTTATGTCCTCACTTTACTCTTGATGCTCCTTCTTTCATGTTCCTATACCAGGGCATGTTTTTCAGTGTATTAAAGCCACTAAGCTGCCAAGAGACACTTTTTTTATCTCCATGATGCCCCCTTCCCTTACCTAATGTATTTATCTTATTCACCTTCTTTCCTCCTTTTAAGACTTTTCAAAGTATGCAATTTAAAATTAGCTAATCTAATAAATTATTTCATGTCAACAAGAGAGTTACAATTGATTTGAGGTATTTCAGCTAGAAAATATAATCTAGTTCCACACTTTTTTTTGGCTACCCAATGTTATGATATGCATTGCTCCAAACTATGAACTACACTGTACCTTTATAATTCCACTTTGACATCAGTCCTTCTGATATTTTTATATATGTATGTATGCATGTATATGCACATGTATAGGAATGTGCATATCTGCATATGTAATGATGTTAATTTGAGGCCAGAATTAATATAAGGGCACTGGGCACTGAGTTTAAACAGAATTCTTTGCCTCTGGAAAGAAATAGCCTTCAGAAAATATGAGACCTCTGTCATAGACAGAATTACTCCAAGGTAATTATTACTTGGGTTCTTCCTCCTGTTAGCTAAGCGACTCTCTATTCCTTTAAAACTGATCTCAGTCATACCAATCAATCTACCAAAAATTATTTTATTGAGCTATAAAAAACAGTAACAAAATTCATCTGGAAGAATGAAAGATCCAAACCATCGAGGGAATTAATAAAAAAAAATACTTAGGGAAGGTAGCCTAACCATACCAGATTTTAAATTGTATTATAAAGCAGCAGTCATAAAAACTACTTGATACTGGCTGAGGATTAAAATAGTGGATCAGTGGAATACATTAGGTACCTAAGACACAGTAATCAATGACTATAGTAATCTACTGTTTGATAAACCCAAAGACTCCAGCTTCTGGGATAAGACTTCACTATTTGACAAAAACAGTTGGGAAAACTGGAAAATAGTATGGAAGAAACCAGGCATAGACCAATATCTTACACCATATACCAAAATAAAATTTAAATGGGTTCACAAACTAGATATAAAAGCTGATACTATAAGCAGTCTGGGAGAGCAAGGAATAGTTTACCTGTCAGATTTATGGAGAAAGAAAGAATTTATGACCAAACAAGAAATAGCATTACAAAATGCAAAACGGATAATTTTGATTACATTAAATTGAAAAGTTTTTATACAAAGTCAATGTAACCAAGATTAGGAGGGAAGTGGAAAATTGGGAAAGAATTTTACAAACAATAAGGGCCTGATAAAGGCCTCATTTCCAAAATAAATAGAGAACTGAGTCAAATTTATGTGAATACAAGTCGTTCCCCAATTGATAAATGGTCAAAGGATATGAACAGGCAGTTTTCAGAGGAAAAAATTAAAGATATCTATAAACATATGAATGCAAATCAAAACAACTCTTAGGAACCACACCTCACCAGTCAGATTGGCTAACATGACAAAACAGGAAAATGATAAATGCTGGAGAAGATGTGGGAAAATTGGAACACTAACACATTGTCAGTGGAGCTGCAAATTGATACAACCATTCTGGAGAGCAATTTGGAACTATGCCCAAAGGGCTATAAAAATGTGTATACCCTTTTAGCAATACCACTTCTAGGGCTGTATCCCACAGAAATCATACAAGTGGGAAAAGGACCCCACATACAAAAATATTTATAGCAGCTCTTTTGTGGTGGCAAAGAATTGGAAATCAAGAGGATGCCCATCAATTGAGGAATGGCTAAACAAGTTATAGTATATGAATGTAATGGAATACTATTGTGTTATATGAAATGAGGAGCAGATGGACTTCATAATAACCTGGAGAGACTCACATAAACTGATGCTGAGGAGAGCAGAACCAGAACATTGTACAGAATTAGACACATCGTATCTATGATGACTAACTTTGATAGACTGGGCTTTTCTCAGCAATGTGAGGTTATAAGACAACTCCAAAAGACTCATGATGAAAAGAGCTATCCACAACCAAATAAAGTATTACAGACTCAATGCAGATTGAAGCAAAGTACTTGTTCTCTCTCTTGTTTTGTTTTGTTCCTTTTTTCTCATTGTTTACTCCATTTGTTATAATTCTTCTTTACAGCTTGACTAATGTTTAATGTGAAGGTATCTGGAGAACCTATATCAGATTGCATGCTTCCATATTGGGGAAATGGGGTGGGGGGCAGGGGAAAGGAGAGGGAGAGGGAGAAAATTTGAAACCCAAGGGATTGTGGAACTGAATATGGTAAACTGAAAGTAAATAAATAAATAAATTCAAAATGAAAAAAAAAAAAATACTGAGCTCAGGCACCATGGATGCTCTCTTAATTTCCCCAACTTGTAGTGCCCTGTCTCCCAAACTACTTGTATATAATGACTTCACACTTATGTATGCATGCATTTATGAATTTAATATTTGTCTTTGTATTTTTACAGGAATTTGCCATTATACATTTCATTCTTTGTACTTGTAGCCCCATTGTCTAGCACAGGTACCTAGTACATTGTAGGTGCATAATAAATATTTGTTGGTTGATTGATTGGTTAGCTGGCCTGGAGGTAACTATTGATTTTCCTTGTTCAGATCACTCAAAATCAGTCTGACTAGAAATGACTTTCCATTTCTACATGCTCTCTAGCTTTAGTGTGGTTATCTATTGGTAAGTATAACTTTGAGTTAATTGGAGAATTTAATAAACAATACCTGATATTATTTCATCATAAGGTATTAAGATATTACTACTTTTAACTATATCAGTAAATATAGAGCAGATATTAAATAAGAATATGCCACAATTTATTCCAATATAATTTTACAAGAAAAATAATTTCTTCTCACATATCCCTCAATATAGCTACTCTTATAATATTCCAAGGTCAGATTCTAATCATGCTCTTTGACCTTCAGGTTATTCATAGTTCTATAGCTTTCTTTTCCTCTCACAACCATTCATTTTCTCTTCCCTTAAAATGATGTACTTTTTAAATCTCTGACCTTGGTGCCCATTTCTTCTTCAGAAACTTCTTCCCTGCAATTCCTTCTTTTAAAAATGGGGATTTTATATCCGTCTTTCTCTTTTAGTTTTATGCTTCAGGCTTTTCTCTTATACTTGCTCCTCTGTGGGCTTACTGCCACTGAGTATTTTTCTCAGCTTTCTCTTTTTGATTTCTATTCTCTCCTGCTTACTCTGCTGCCAACTCAATCCACATTAACATGCTGGTAAGAAATTTCCCTCTCATATTCCACACTCTGATGCTGTCTTTCCAAACCATGGAAAGGGGCCAGAGAGCTATCAGGAGCCTCATCATTAATTTTATTGAGTACTTGGTTATAGTACCATTGAAAAAAGGCTCTAATATCAATATCTCCTTAAGTTTTAATGTATATGTAGTTACCAGATAAAAGAAATTACACATTCAAAGCAAATTAAAAATTCAGAAGAAAAATCAAAATGATGAACAGATAAAATCTTCCTTTGTATTGATGAAAATTAATATAGTATAATAACATAAAAGCTATTGAATATGAAATAAATGGTCTAGATAGGCAGATATGAGAAGCAATCATGAAAGTGATTTTTTTTCATAACCTTTCATCTGAAGTTCTTAATAAGACATCAGTTTCACAATATGTGTACTTACATATATAGATGTACATGTTAGTGTGTGTATGTGTAGTGTATAACAAAGATATCATGGTCATCAACTTAGAAAGGACTTCAGAATTCAATTTGTCCAATGCTTACCTAAAACATTAATGCTCTATATAACATCCCTAATAAAATGATACAAATGATTTTCTTTTCCTGTGCCAGACTACTTCCCAAGATAATCCAGTCCATTTCTGGATAACTCTAACTGTCCTCAATTCCTTGAACTGGACTAGTGATTTCATCATCAATGTAGGTAGATTTCAATGAAGTAACCCCTTCTTCCTAAATGGTCCAGGATATATTATGTCTTAAAAAGTTGCCTAAGGCTCTGAGACATTAAGTTATATAGTCAGAATGTCAGAATTAGGACTTGAAATGACATCATCCTGACACCAGCCTAGTTCCCTACCCACTATACTGTGCTGTCACTCATTGTTCCTTATATTGAGTTGAAACTTGTTTCATTGTAACTTTGCTCATGTTTCTAGTTCTACTCCCTAGGAATAAACAATATTAACCTAATCCCTCTTCCACATCAAAACCCTTCAAAAAACTGAATATATCAAGTGCATCCCCACCAAGTTAAAACTCTTTTCCCAGCTAAATACCTTGAATTATTTTTAACTTATCCTTATATGGTATGGTTTTGAATCATGTTTCTAACTGGATCACTTTCCTATAGATGCAATTAAGCTTTTTAATACACTTTCCAAAGTTTGACAACCTAGACTGAACATAAAACTCTATATGTAGATAGTCTAGATTATAATAGAACTACTACCTCACTGGATTCCTGAATTAATGAAGTCCAAGGTCACCCAAACCTTGTTTTGGCTGTGACACTACACTACTATCATATACTGAGTTTAGAGTCTGTTATCATTTTAAGGAGAAAATGGGCCTTGAGAAATGAAAAGGTGCGAAGAAGTGTGGTTTGAGTGTGTATGGGAGCTTCCTCCACTGCTTACAGTCCCCAATTGCAAGCTAAATTTAAAAGCAAATTGACTCCACTCTTCACCAGTTCTCTTAAAGAAAATGGAGAAGTGAAGAGGGTAGGGGGGTAATGCCTTTTAGCTGGACCTAGAAAAGAACTTATAAGTGAGAAAGAGAGCCTATGGTACCAGGAAATAAGGATAGAGGAGAACCTTTTGAGGGTAGGCATCATGGCGCTTTGCTCTAGCATGTCCTTTTCTATCATCCTTGGTGTGATCTGAAGTATTCATGGGTGTGCATTTCAATATGGGTACATGGTTCTTTCTGTCCTCGAGGAAACATTCCTAGGCTTAGAAAAACAAAAACAAACATATTGTTGGAACTTATGTCCTATCCAGTCTAAGGCTGACTGAATTAAACTAACAGTTTATTCCAAGTTTCCTACTAGAGAGGACTGCCTTCTAATAAACATCATCAGAAATAAACAAAGCTGTCCACTAAAACCTGCAGGTCTTTTTAATACTATCTACTTACATTTCCGCCCCCCCCCATACACACACATACACAAACACACACACACACGCACACACACACCTCAACTATACCCATGCAGTTTTGGGTTGGTTTGTTTGTTTGGTTTTGTTTGTTTGTTTTTTAACCCAAATAGGTGGAGCAGTGGATAGAGTTCTGGACCTGGAGTCAGGAAGATTCATCTTCCCGAGATCAAATCCAGCCTCAGAAACTTAATAGTTGTGTAACCCTGGGCAAGTCACTTAACACTGTTTGCCTCAGTTTCCTCATCTGTAAAATTATCTACAGAAGGAAATGGTAAACCACTCTAATATTTTTCCCAAGAAAATCCCAAATGGGGTTTGAGGGGACGTGACTGAATTGACTAAACAACAAAAGACTATTTATCTGCCAGTTTTTTATTTTTTATACCTGTGTTATGTTCTGCACAAACAAACAAAAGTTATATGTCATTATAAAAATAAATAAATAAAACATAAACATACTTTATAGTGAGAAGGAATCATGGTTAGACAGGATAGGGATATATTTTAAATAAACTACTCTTTCTCTGGGGATATTAGATGATAGCTGCATTTACAACTGATAGAAACACATGTTAGATTGAGGAAAAGGGATAAAATGGGAGATTAGTTAGGGAACAGGCAACTGAGGGAAAGATCCAGAGATATATGCAATAAGAATCATTATAATACCAACATTTTTGGCATATTGCTAATGCAATTAAACCAATTACTTTATTAACAGTAACAGTACGTGTCTGTGACTGTCTTTGTGGGTACAGGTAAGCGTGTGTAAACTGCTCACTTTGGCACTGCTACTTGGTTACTTAAAGGATCCAGATAAGGGGAAAGGAGCTGGTATATTTGCATTGTTATTATTAGTAATTGCCAATTAATAATAATAGAATTTCTATAATATTTTGTTTTACAAAACAATTAATGTATATTATTATCTCATTTGATCCTAACAAATCCTGTGATTTAAGTCCTATTGTAATCTCTATTTTATAAAATTTAGAAATTAAGACAGAGGGAGTTAAGTGACTTGCCCAGGGACACACAGCTAGTATCAGAGTCAGGATTTGAACTCGGATCTTGATCACTACACCATAGAGTAGTGTAGTAGTACCATAACATGGTAATTGTATTTTTATAATTTTTTTAAAGAGTGGTTCATTTTGAATAGTTTTGGTTTACCTAGTACAAAAGAGGTTTTTCTTTTAACTGTTTTTGGGTGGTAATCTTTCTAAAAGATACTATAGTATATACTCAGAATGCTCTCATGGGGTCTGTGAAACACCTGGACAAGGGTTCAAGTCCTGCCTATGTCTCTAGGTTGCTGCACATTGAATAAATGATGGCTTTCCTGAGCTCTGGTTTAATCACCATGAATAATGAAAACCCCCTGCAAACTACAAAATATGTGAATTACAATTCTTATATCAACGACTACCTAGAATGAATATATAGAGAAGTATTGTGAATGAATTTAAAGTTCCCTTTCAGACCTAATGTTCTATGTTTTTGTAACTTAGATGGTGATTATCTACTATGCTGTACCTACAAAGACTGAGGGGCACAGAGCTGAATGACTTAGTCCCTCTTTGTACTGCAACACGGTCTAGTACATAAAGAAGAGTAGCTTTGGCATTAGAAGACCTATATTAAAATAATAGACTCACCAACTCTCAGACTGGAAGAGACTTCAGTGGTCCTGTACCATACCTGCACAGGAATCCCAATGGCAAAATGTCTGACAATTAGTTTTCAGGCCTTTGCTTGAAGACCTCCAGCAAGAAAGACCCTAATACCTCCCAAGGCAGGCAATTAAATTTTTGGATCATTCTAATTGTCAGAATTTCTATTTTTTTTTAATTCTGTGTAGCTCTGAGCAAGTTCCTTTATGTATTTTGGTTTTCTATTCTCTAATCCAATCCAATCAATACTCATTTAGCACCTATAGTGCCAGGCACTGTGCTAAATGCTGGGGTTACAATTGACAAAAATAAAGATAGTCCTTGCCCTCAAGGATCTCATAATCCAATGGAAGAGGCAATACACAAAAGGAGGCCAAAAAGGAGGGGAAGGGAGTAGGGACACCAGGGGGGCGGCATGAGGGTGTTTTGTTCTATGGAGCTAAGACTACATAGGACTGCAAATGATTTATATCCATAGCTTTAATGGTATTGTCTTATAAACAGTAATCACATACCTAACCAGTTTCACACACATGTACACACACACATATACATATATCAAAATTGTATCTATCATCTATACACATATACTATATATAAATTTGGCATATATAATTTATATTACAGATTTATGTTATATTATAGATATAAATCTATATTGTATATCTATATACATATGTATATTCCTTACTGTGTGTATATATGTATATATGTGCATATATATTCCATATTACCAACTACCAATACGATTTAGAAATCACTTTATTTTTTAACTAATTTAAATTACTATATTCTTCTGTATAAAATTATTTTCATAAATAACCACCCAATCTTATGAAAATCAAGCTCTCCTCTATCAGGCTCATGAATCATTTTCAATAGCAGGAAACAAGTTCAGGTCTTGGAATGATTTTCCTGTCACCAGTTGATAATTTATGAAGCAGACAGAGCACAGCCTAATGGTTTTCTAACCTAGGTCATCTCCCTTACATTGCGGTTGCTTTTGTTTAGATTTTTTTTTTTCAGGTTTTTTTTTTTTCTGCCTTCTGCTAAGTTGACAAACTGAAAACAGATCAGCCTCTCAGAGAAAGGAAATATGACAAGGGAAAAGAGGGTTGCAATACATCTATGCAACACAAGGTGTCACTTTTACACAGGCCTGGGATGGTATGAGCATAGGGGGTCCATGAGGATCTACACTGTGCATAAAATAAAATGAAAAGAGAGGGGGAAAGAGAACAAACAAAGGGATGCTACAAATCCTACGGGAATATCAGCAGGGGGAAACAATTCCAGTTGTTGCATTTCCATATCTTCAAATGTATCAAAAAATCAGAATTTGTGTCGTTCTTCTTATCTTTATTCAATTTCCATGCATATACAAACCAACATGCCAAAACAAAGCAAAACACACATGTTCTTTTTCAAGAACATTTACTGAATTCAAGAACAAAATTCCAAACCTATCATCTGCAACATCTTTCCAGACAAGCCCTCAACCTTTCTGCTTTGCCTTTCCTCTATTTATCAATAGTATAATAGAATTCTGTCACATGTCATTAACTTAGAGCTACAAAGGACCTTAAAGGTCATCTAGTCAAAGTCCCTCATTTTACAAGTGCAAAAACTGAGCCCCATAGTCTTGAATGACTTGCCCAAGGTCACACAGGCAGTAAGTGACAAAGCCAGTATTCTGACAAAGTACTTTTGATACCCAATCTGGCATATTTTTCACTATATCTCATTTCCTTCTTTCCAACTAGCCATGAAATCTCAGTCATCTTTGGCCTTATTATTTTCTTTTCTTTTTCTTTTTTTTAAATTTTAGATAAACACTAAAACTTAAGTATATAATAAGAAAAGAAAAAGAAACATTTTAAAATTAAATATAAAAAATGTCATATTCATAGCAGAACATAGGAGAGGTATTCAGTATAGCAATAACATCATTTCAAGAAAGCCTATATACTAAATACTGTGCATTATGTTGAAAGCTGTCCATTCTTTCTTTGTTTCCTTGCAGGTTTTCTTTTGTTCTGTGCTGTACACTTTTAACTTTTTTCTTTTTTTCCCCAATCATTCCCCCTACCTGCCTCCCCAAGGCTACAATTGAGCATGGCCATATTTATATATAGGTATTGCCATATACATGCATATATATAATATATACACATACAACACACACACATATACTTTCCCTAAGACATTCTACTCCTAATTTTGTTTTTATATTTGTGCATATCTCTTTTTATCCTGTCTTTCCTAACTCTACTTTACTTCTACCTGCTACCTTGCCCTGCTATTACTTAACCTACCCCCACTCCAGGAATTTCTTTCTTACCCTGCCATCCCCCTAAATCTATACACCTTGTATACACCCCTTTGACTTATTCTGTCCCCCTCCCCTCTAAAGCTCCTTCCCTTTTCCTCCTATTCCCCTAAATCTAAAGATTGTTTTCTATCCCCCTTTTAACCTATTTGCCCTTCTCCTCCCCTCTAAAGATCCTTCCTTTATCCTCTCCCCCCTCCCTATCCCCTTAGAGTTTTATTTCTTTCTAAATTTAGAAGACTTTTATACTCTTCTAGATGTGTATGTATTTTCCCCTCTTAAATCCATTCCCCATGAAAGTAGATTACCAGAGCTAACAGCTCCTCCTCCCCATCTAATTCCTCTGCTCTTTCTCTTGTATCTCATTTGTATAAAATAATTACTCTTTTAGTTGTTCTTGAATAGTTTTATTTTACGAATTCGTATCACACTCAGGTCTACCCCAATCTTTCTTATAAGCTATCTAATTACTAGTAACAATCTTAGACGTAGGTTTTACATTTTCCATACATAAAACTGTGCCTTATGATTCTCTTGGCTCTTGTATGTCAAATCTTCCATTGAGTTCAGACTTTTATTTTCTAACAGAGCCTTGAAAATCTGACAGTTCATCAGATGTCCATTTTTTTTTCATTCAGAATTATGCTTAGCTTCACTAGGTATGATATTTTTGACTGGAGGCCCAGTTCTTTTGCTCTTTGATATATAGTGTTCCAAGACCCAAGATCTTTTAGTGTTGCCAATACTAGGTCTTGCATGATTCTCATTGTAGTACCATCATATGTAAATTGGATTTTATTGCTGATAACATTTTGTCCTGGATGTGGGGGGTTTCAGAATTTAACTAATATTTCTGTGAGTTTTCCTTGTAGGAATCTTTCAGGTAGTGATTGGTGAATTTTTTTCTATTTCTACTTTCCCCTCTTGTTCTAATGCTTCAGGACATTTTCCTTTAATTTTTTCTTGTATTATTGTATCAAGATTCTTTTTTTAATTTTTTTTTTTTGGAGGGCAATTGGGGTTAAGTAACTTGCCCAAGGTCACACAGCTAGGTTTTTGTTTGTGTGTGTTAAGTATCTGAGGCTGGATCCGAACTCAGGTCCTTCTGACTCCAGGGCCAGCACTTTACTCACTGCGCCACCTAGCCACCCCTACAATTATTCTTATGTTTTCTCTTCTTGATCATTTCTCTAGATCTGTTTTTTTAATGAGATGTTTCACATTCTTTTCCATTTTTTTCATTTTTAAAAAACTTCTTCATCTCATAACTTTGCTGTCTTCCCCTTTCCCAATTCTGATTTTCAAGGAGTCATTTTCTTCCTTAAGATTCAGGATCTCCTTTTCTAATTGGCTGACTTTGTTGCCATAATCTTTTATTTTTCTTGTGTTATTCTTATTTTTCTTTCTAATTTTTACTCAATATCTCTCATTTGATTTTTAAAGCCTTTTTTTTTTTTAAGTTTTTCAATAAATTCTTTTGGGGCAGGTCACCAGATGTTACTCTTTGGAGTAGAAGACAATTTCTTTGCTTCAGTATCCTCCTCTGAAGATGAACCCCGGTCTTCTCTATTCCCATATAATGTTCTATGGTTGTTTTCCTTCTCTTTTACCTGTGCCTTTTTTTTTTCTGGTAATAATTTAGTTTTTATAATCACCTCTAGTCCTGGGGTAAGGGGGATAGTACCTATGGCCTTTGATCTTCTTCAGTTCTCCCCTCTGACCTTGCAATCAAACCAAGACCTCCAGTATCCTGTAAGTGCCCATAGCCAGGGGGTGTCCTACCCTACTTCTTATTCACTGACCAGGCGTGTGCTGGTTCCTTCTTGCCCCTCCTCTCCACAGCACAGTAGGGTGTGGCATTCCCTGTCAGTAGAAGTTCTCCCTCCCACTGTTCTGGTGGCAATAAGCTCCCTTGGCTGGAGTGAGGCAGCCTCCCAACCCAGCTACCCCCAGGGCTTGCCCTTTGTTGTCTAAGCAGCCTGAAGCTAGTTGTTAAAATAGATTCTAGCTTGGAATTGTTTTCACAGGGAGGAAAACTAGTCCTGGGATTTTTCTTCAGGTCCTATTGTCCCAAAAAGGCCCTGTTTCTGCCCCACTATTATTTGTTTTCCAGGCTCTATGTTCGCCCAGAGGCTCTATTTTATCTCTTTTGTGGAGGAAAATCTCAAGAGCTTGAAATTTTTTGACCTATTTTGTCATCTTCCTAGAATCCTCTTCCAGTCTCATTATTTTCTTAAAAGACCCTAGTATTACTGTTGGAAGATATTGTTGAGGAGTCAGAAATGTTGAGGGAAAAACCCCCCAGGGATACAGGGATCCTGAGACTAGAGTTCCCAGGGCAAGATCGCTGGGAATTAATTTGTGGACTCAAGCATTCTTTAAGTCAAGGCAGCAAAAGTTTATTGCTATGCTTTGCAGGGGGCAAGAGTACTTAGGGAACCTGCTACCTTATCGGAGTACAGTTAAAGTTTCTATAGGATAAACTATAGTATAACATGTGCCAAATATGCTAACTAGGTGACTCAGGGTGTGATTAGGAAGTGGTTAAGGAGTGTTCACTTCTTAAAGGAACAGGTATTTTTAGTATCTATAAGGCAGATATTCTACCCAGAGTTCACTGGTAAATAGCCCAAGGAGGGGCTACATGGTGGTGTGGTGTTAGGCCTAAGATATCACTAAGTTAACTAATGGTCAGGGCTGACAGAAATACCCAGGCTGCCCCCATCACTATCTTTTTGGACAAGATAAGGGAGTATACATATGGCTAAATCTAGGATACATATGAAAGATCAGTGAATAGTAAATATCTTTTTGACCCAATACACAGCCAGTTCAGCCAGTACACAGCTAGTTCAAAGTAATAAGTTCTATAGGTGCAGCTGGAAGAGAGATGGCATGCTGTCCTTGAGCTGGAGAGAAACTGCCTGAGAGTGTTTTGAGGCTGGGGAGATTTGAGGCTAGGCAGAAATGTGATTTTGAAATTGGGGTCCAAGCACAGGTACCCAAGCACCCCATCAGTATCCTAGATATCATTTAGCCTTCTTATTTTACAGATTAAAACAACAACAACAACAACAACAGAAAAAATACAAGGGATTCCCCAAGATCACATAAATAGAAAATAGCCTAGCTGAATTCAAATCTAGGTCCACTTATGCCAAATTCTGAGCTTTTTATATCATGCCTACCTCTCCTTTAATCTCCACAACTAATCAGTTAACTCACAAAGCTGAATAAACTTCCATAGGCTGTTTCTTATCTGTCCTTTCTTTTCTTCACTCTCTGAGACCATACTGTTTCAATCCCTTATTACTACTTGGCTGAACTGCTTGCTTGCTCACTGTTCCCCTAGCATATCCTATCTTTGTTCCTGCCATTGGCTTTTTCTAGAATGCCCTTCTCTCCAAGATCCCTTTTCCCTTCATCAAAATACTACTCACCTGCAAAACCTGAGCTCAAATGCTGCTCTCTAAGGGAGAATTTTTGATAGGAAAACTTTTCAAATTGGAGACAGGCATTTGTAATGTATCATGTTTCTATAAAAATAAATGAAGGAAGGGAGGAGGGGAGTAACAACCACACAGGGTTTTTTTGTGAGGATCAAATAAGATTATGAAGGTAAAGAATTTTGCATATCATCTAGTCAAGTCAAATTTTAATAAGCAACCTACTGGGGAAACAATGAAAGCAAAAAAAAAAAAGAAGAAGAAGAAAATAAAAGCTGTTTTCAAGTAGCTTAAAATAAAATGGAGGAGTCAACATACTATGCACAAATAAGATGTATGTAGAACAAGTTGGAAGTAATCATAGAGGGCAAGTAATGCTATTAAGGAAACACGGGAAAGGCTTCTTGCAGAAGTCAGGATTTTAGATCAGACTTTTAGGAAATCAAAAGGAATTAGAGATGAAGACAAGGAGAGAGAGAATTCCAGGCATGTGTTATGCCCAAATGAAAATGAATATGGAGGTGGGAGATGGAAAAGCAAGAAAGTAAATGTCAATGGATCACAGAGGGCAATAAGTCATAAGAACACCAGCAAAGTAGGAAGTGGCCAGGATACTAAGGAGAGCTTTAAAAACCCAAACATTAGGAAATAGAGATTAGATTTATGATTTCATTGGCATAGGGACACCTGGATATGGAAACCCCTCTATCCCTTTATCAGTGCAGTTTAGCATCTACTCTTCTTGGAGTTGCCTAGAGGATTAAGATATTAAATGATTTGCCCAGAGTCACACAGACAGAATAAGTCAGAGGGGAGAACTGAACCCACATCTTGACTATTATATGAGCTTGTCATTCACTATACCATGTGGCCTCTCTAATACATTTTAGCTGTTTTTAGTTTTGTCTTCTTAAAGAGATTTATGTTTTCTAGACCTAGAATCAGAAGGGCATGGGTTAGAATCCTATCTCTTTCATTTCACAGCTGTGTAATTCTGGGTTAGTCATGTAATTTCTCTGAGTCTCAGTTTCCTTATATCTAAAATGGTAGAAATAATGACATCTTCTTCACAGTATTGTTATAAGGATCAACTGAGAATAGTATGAAAAGTTATTTGCAAACCTTAAAATTCTATGTAAAAGTTAGTTGAAAAAGAAAATGTGAGAATATAGTCCCCACTATCTCAAACTATGTAATAAAATTGTATATAATCATATTTTCCTCCCCAATAAACAATAAGCTGCTTGAAGGCAGACTCATAGATCTAAAGGGGGATGAAGGCTGAATAACTATCTATTCTAAAGCTTGAATTTACAAAGGATGAAATTCATACAAAGAGTGTTTAAGTTACTTATGCAAGGTCATACAGTGAGGTTCTGAACCATTATATTCCTAGCAACCA
The DNA here is from genome assembly GCA_011680675.1 of Gymnobelideus leadbeateri. Lineage (NCBI taxonomy): Eukaryota > Metazoa > Chordata > Mammalia > Diprotodontia > Petauridae > Gymnobelideus > Gymnobelideus leadbeateri. The sequence goes on along the minus strand of WOXC01003620.1, from coordinate 113,217 downwards.
AAAGTCTTCTTTTCACATAATAGTGTTGTTGTTCAGTCATTTTTTTGAGTCATATTGACTTTGTGATCCCATTTGGGATTTTCTTAGCAAAGATACTTGAATGGTTTGTCATTTTCTTCTTCAGATGACTTTTAAATGAGGAAACTGTGGCAAATATGGTTAAGTGGCTTGGCCAGTATCATACAGGTAGTAAGTATCTGAGGCCAGATTTGAATTCAGGAAGATCAGTCTCCCTGACTTAAGGTCTGGCTCCCTATTAACTGTATCACCTAGCTATTCTCATTTTTCATAAGTAGTAAATAAAGATTTGTTAGCTTGAAATGAATATGAAAATACATAGTTTTCTTTTTTAAGAAGACCATATATTGAATTCTAGAGGAATGAAGAGTATTGAAGTATTCCTCAAAGACACAGAAGATAGTCAGAGGAGTTAAAATTGTTCCCAATCCTTCAGGGATGTCTTAATGTCCAAATACTTTCTCCTAGATCCCTCTTTACAAGAGGTATAGATACTTTGAAGTTGCCTCTTTTTGCAGATGTGATATTTAGCAACATAGATGTTTGCCTAGCATGCCAAGTCATTTGATCAAATTAGATTTGCAAAGAATTTAAAAGTTTATTGAATTGATTTAAGTGGCTTAACATCAGAAGATAACACATAAGATTAGAAAAGTTGGGGTTGAAGCAATGCTACTTTTGCTTCTGCCATTAAAATTCTCCATGTTTCCTTTTTTTTCCCTTTCCATATTTAGTATTAACATGTTTTCTTCAGTCCTTGAACTGATTTTAGTTCTTCCTTCCCCTTTACCCCAACTTCTGTTTCGGGTCATCCTTAGCCTTCTTTTTTTCACAGTCTCATTGGTATGATGGCTCTAGGAATTGGGCATAGACCTGTGATTCAATTGATATAGGGAATTCCCACATGAGGAAATCCCCATTTCAGGGGTCACACCACTATAAATTAGTCTTAAAAGATTTTCCTAGAACACTGAGAGCACTGACTTGTCAAGAATCACATAGCCAGTATATGTCAGAGGTGGGAATTCAACCCAGGTGTGTCCCTGGTTTGAGGGCTAGCTATCCATGTTTTATAAAACAACTGCCTCTCATGAATGCTATGTATATAATTAAAATTATAACATGGGGATTAGGAAGAGATTCAGAGCAGTAACATCCAGCCTCAGAATCTTTTAAAATAGAACAGATTAAGGCATGTGATATAGCCTACCTACTTAAAAAAATATTACTGTGACATGAAATGTTCTTATTTAAGGCATCATAATAGTAAGGAAAATAGAAACTTTACCTCCTCAACTTCCACCTCAATTAACCTGTTTGATATGTTAATGGAAACATCTTTAACCAGGACATCCCCCTCTCCCATCTTGGTGACTTTTTTCAAGCCAGCACCCATACTTGAAATAGATATCCCTACTATGATTTCTAATTCCTTCTTTAAAGGATTAAATGTCTTCCCTAAAATTAATGTGACGTAGTAAAAAAGATCCCTGGACTTGAGGAATAAAACCTAGATCTAAAAACCAGTTCAACCACTATTGACAATATGACTTTGGGAAAGTTTTTCTCTTATTATGGACTCATTTTTCCCCCCTATAAAATGAAGAGGGGTTTGAACTAAATGACCACTAAACAACTTTCCAAATGTTCATAAGTGTCGTTTCTCTGTATCTTCCTCCTTACATGAAAAAAAAAATCTCTTGAAATTTCTCATAACATAGAGGTTATCTCTTTCAAGGATGTGAATATGTTTATGCTATACACCCAACCCAGCCCCATTAGATTGTAGGCTACTTGAATGCAAAGGCTGTGTCAAAATCTGGTAATCCTCAGTGCCTAGCACAGTGCCTTGGACATAGTTAAGTACAGACTCAATGTTTATTGAATTTAAATTTTGAGAGCCTAAGGTTGAATGAGCATCCCTAATAAGATTTTTCATTGGCATCCAGATTATTTGCTTAATTTAAACCAAATGATTTGAATCACTGTTTTTATATAATGTTGAAGTTTCTATGACACCTTCAAGGTGCTCTCTGTCCCCAGGGACAGAAATGAACAGATGGGAATTCCTCTATTCTAATCAGATGGGAAGCTCCTGTTACAAGCAACAGAATTGACACCTAGTTGGAGGAATGCACTATGTCCTTCACATAAAGAATTCTGTCACTTTTAATTTTGTAGCTTGTTTACTTCTGTGTTACACAAGAACTGGGACTTGTTTTTAGTAGCTCTGATTAAGTTTCCATTGATTTTCAAGATAGGAAATGGAACTTTTCAAATTTCCCACATGAATTTAAAACAAGTCAGATATTAACCTCAAGGTACAACATCTGCCATGACATTGACAGAATCAGCAAGCACTAGCATTCCCCAAACTCTCTTTGCTCACAAAGAGCATGTGTGAGCCAAATTTCAAAGCTCATAAGCACACAATAAACCATGCATTTATTTGCATGTAAATTAACTTATAGAACATCACTACTTACCTAATTCTAAGCAAATGAATTGACAGCTTCATGTATTACTATAAAAATGTCATATGCGTTCAAAGTTCACATAGGATTTTCTTTTTATATAGTTATATGATATGCCTGAATCTAAACAAATAATTTTAATAATGCAAGTGTCTTTACAGATATGATTTATGGAATGTAGTTGAATTGAAATTTGTGGTTGGTAACAATCTTTATTTTTATTCATCCTTCCATCCATCCATTTTCATCCATTTGTTCAACAAATGTTTATAGATCAGTTGATCTATACTATATACAAGCTACTTTCTTAGCTGTGAAGGATACCAAGAGAAATAAGACATAATACTAGTACTGATGGAGCTTACAATCTTATACCTGACTAAACAGCTAATTAGCTAATAAGATGAGGGTCATATATACCAATTTATGCAAAGACTGAAAGCATATGCAAAGGTTTACCTGTGGAAAGGGGGATGACCCACTTTTCAGCACAAATAGTATCTATATATCATTTCCATGATCCCACAAATATGTGACTAATGCCTACAGTAATGTTTCACAGGGGTAAATGCAACAACAACAAAAAATCCATCCATATACTCCCTAATGTTGTCAAGTTCCTGGAGATGTATGATGATTTTTTATTCCCTTAGATAAGCTCATCACTTCTAATCTCATCACCATGCTGCTAATTTGAGACTTGATTGACACCACTTTCCTCAACCTCCTCTCCCCTCTGATTGGAGGGTTGGAGGATAGTGTATTAAACTTCTCCCAGTGCCTTCCTTTATACATGGCAGAAACTGGACTCTCAGCTCCCTCCACTGCATCTGCTGCCTTCCCTGGTTTCCAGCAAAATAAGATGCCTCCCAACATGGTACTCCAAAGTGTTCACCCCCACCCCTAGATCTGCTTTCCTGCCTCCTTTTGTATGTTTCCCTCCCCCCCTTGCAACTAGATTTTGAGCTTCTTGAGGGTAGAGATTGTTTTCCTTTCATTAATTGTATCCCCAGAAATTAGCACAATGCTTGGCAGACTAGGCATTCAATAAATATTTATTACAAGGAATTGGATTCTAATATCTAGGAAAGTTCCCAGCGAGAATGAATTATGTCAACTCTATATCAAAATATAGCAATATGGTATCTTGAAATCTTGAAGGACTGTCTCATGGAAGTAGTAAATTTTCCTGTGTACCTTCTGGGGGTTATTGGGGGAAAATGGCTAGCATCTAGAGAAAGGTAAATTTTAACATACTATAAGAGATTTCTAACAATTAGAAATGATTATTTAGTGAGCTCCCTGGCACACAGAAGGCATTTAATAAATATTTGCTAATTGCTTAATTGATCCAATGAAATGGGATATTTTGACTCAAAGATCTGATGACTGTGACTCAGGAATTTTGCAGAAGGTATTTGTAATGGAAATGCAAATTTAAAGATCTTTCCTGCTCCTAGCTTAAGTGCACCTGGAGCCTGTGGTGGGAGGCTTGTTTTTCAGGAAAGCCCACACCTTGATACTTTGTGATTGGGCAGTGGGTCCAGAAGGTTGTTACAATCTCTGAGCTAGGAGAAGACTATATAAACCCTGATGAGAGGCTTAGCTTTGGGGCTCACTTTGAGAAGTGTTTTGTGATTTGACCAGATGAGACTCTGGGAAGCCGTTGTTGAGAGCCCCCCAGCTTTGAAAACCCAGATGTTGATGCTTCCCTCTCTGGTAACTGTGATTTGGTATTGATATAATGGTTGGACAGTTTGGAAGCCTGTCTATTTGATCTGTAAGTTCTGTAACTCTGAAGTTCGGGGTGCTGACCTTTTTCCCCTGAACTAGGTAATGTATGTTTGTTTGATTAAAGTAAGCTTGTTAACCCATTTTGAGTTGCTTTCCTTTTGAAAAGCAGATCTAAGAACCTGTATTGGCAGCTACCCTGGGGATATTGGGGTGCTTGCTGCTACAGTATTTCAGCCATGAGGGAGAGGTTAACTAGATGCATGTGCAGGTCTCGTCCCAGGTTAGCTTATTTTTAAAAAACCTTTATATTAAGAGCATGTTCTATTTCAGAAAAAAGAAATTTCAGAACTTAAAAACAAGTCTAAAATGGTAATAAAAGATTTCTATGTACAATTAGGTAACTTGATGCCTCTAAGTAATATATCAATGTTTAAAAATGTTTAGGATATATAAGTGAAAACAATTTGTTCCCTTCTTTGAAGATATGGATGACCATATCAGAATTGATCAGTGTATTATATAGTTTTGCTAAAATGCTTTCTTTTTATTCTCTTGATTTCCAAGAGAGGAGAGGGAAAATGCATTGGGAAATGAAAGTGATATAAAAGTAAAACAACAAAAGAATACTATTAAGACTAATAATAATAATAATAATACATTGATTGGTAGTCATCCCCCAAAAATGATTCATTGAAATACTCCTATTCAAAGTCATATCATAACTTTGGAACTGAAAGGAGCTGACATTCTAGTCCCATCCCTTGTCCCTGTTGAATATGGCACATTAATTGGTTGATAACCTTAAAACTGAGAAGGTTACCAAAAGTATTTTAGATCTTAACATCACACATAATCAATCTGCACTTTGCCAGGAAGGTCCTCTGTTAGCCAGGGGAAGCAGTCTGTGGAACTTCATGTTGAGACTTCATGTGGGAACAGAAGGGAGGAAAGTTGATTCCAGTCACTGATTGAAACAGGGGTTTGCTTCCAACATGTTGGCAAATATATCTGGCTAGCTCCCTGAGTGTGCTTTTATATTATAGCAGCAGCTAGGAGGTCTCAGCATAGTGAGATGAGACTTGGAGGAAAGTAAGCTACTTGCTGTTTAGAACTTTTAGATTGTATGAAAAAGACAGAGTCAGATAGAAGTATAGATCCTAGTACAAAAGAGAACCTAGAAATCGAACTATTTCTCTTTTTTTCTTTTTATACTCATGGCTATATATCTATATCTTATATCTTTCTGTATCTATATCTACACACATACACATATATGCACATATACACATACATACATACACACACATACATACATCCATACATGTCAATGTTATTCTCTGCTTTGAGACAGATGGAAGGAGGGATTCCAGGAAAGGACTCCTCTCCAAAATGTTGTTGTTGTTTTTGCCCCTTAGAAAGGATAGATGAATATGAAACCATTATACTGAACTAGACACATTCTAGAATAAACTAATTTTTGTTTTTAAAATTCACTACTGAATTTGTCTCTGAGTGAGGATATGTGTCACAATAACCTATATTATTCCATTTAGAATTTTCTTATCCTTCAAAATCTGATTCAGAAATTTAAAAATAAATAAAAATAGAAATATTTAATATGCTGCCCTCCCCAAATCCCTAATTTTTGGTAACAATGAGTTATGGGATAGAACTTGGGATTCCACATTGCTAAGTAATTATACTATAATTCTGACTTTTAAAAAACACATTTCTAGCACATATTTATTTTTTCTACAGTGTTGGAATTATATAATTGATATGTCAATTAAATGACCACATTTCCTAGCAAATATTTGATTAATACTTCTTTTTATCTGACCTAGGAAATTATTGCTTCCATAGAATATCTAGAAATAATTTGTGGTCTCTTTCTCCTCCTCGCTCCTCTTCCTCCCTTCTTTTTTCTCCTTTTCTCTCTTCCTTTTCCTCCATCCTACTCCTTCTTCTCCCTTTTCCTCCCCCCTTTTTCTCTCTCTTCCTCCTTCTCTTCCTTTCTTTCTTTTCCCTTCCCCTCCCTCACTCCTCCTTTTTCATTGTTTTCCTTTTCCCTCCTCCCCCTTTCTCTTCCTCTACTTCCCTCTTCCTTTCCCTGTCCCCTCCTCTGTTCCTTTTCCTCCGTGCTCCTTCCTCCTCTTCTCTCCTCCTCCCAATATAGCCAAAACATTAAACTCCTAATTTAAATGATCTATTAATATTGACAGACTCTAACTCTTAGACTAAAGTGCTAAATGTATATTTTTCCCCATTTCAGTATATAATAGGTTTTCAGTCCCTATACATTATAAAGAAAAATGAAAGGTTTATGCAATACAAACAAAACACTTCCAGAAAAGTCTATATTCTTGCTTTATATCATCTTTCATTTCTCAATGTAAATTACTATACCCCTTTGAAGAAGAGGAAAATGCATCTTTGCCATTCAATACCTTAGTCTTTTCTTGCAATAACCAGATTGCTTAATGTCATTTCAAGTTCATCCAGCTTCTCAGACACATGTACAGAGTTGGGGGTAATTCACTTATGCAGTTCAACATCTCTTTTGTCGCAGATGGCAAATGTGCAGATTTCTCCCCCAAGGAAAGAAACGCTTTTATAAAATAATTGCATATTCTGCTCATTTTTTTTCCTCTGCTGATGCCTTTACATTGCTATTATACCCTGTCAGATTAGTAATTAGCATGCAGCTTCCATATGACAGAAATGCAGTTCTTTAGGACTCCTAGAAAGTTCCTTCAGAGGCAGGAAGCATAACTAATCCAGAAGAAGGAGTGGGGGAAAGGGAAGCAACACAAAATACCTACAAAACCAATCACATCATCAAGCAGATGCATTTCTTATGATCAATTGATTGGATTGCAGTTGGCCTAAAGAGAATTTTGTCTAACAAGTATGATGATTAAAAAGGTTCAAGAGATATAGTTCCTAGGTAATTCAGTCATTTTGCAAATAAGACTAGCATGTTTTTAATAAAAGGTTGGTTATTTGGCCATCTCACTTAGACCAAAGACCCTTAATGGTGGTAGGGTCACAATTTATATACCTTTCAAAAAGGAGGTATTCCTGAGGGATACCCAATCACCTCTGATTAGTTAACACAATGGCAGGTGGGATACCTTGTGGTATGTGACTTAGGCCACTCAAATTTTCGTCAAAGAGATATCAATTTCCATATTACCTGTCTTGATAATAGTGAAAATCTACATTTTCTCAGGGTTGTCTGAGTGAGCACAGTGAACAGGAAAATACCTATTATCTAAAACTTACAATTTATTTTATTTTCTGATTAGGTCTTTACTTGGATAAATCTTTAAGAGAGATTTTCTACACTTTGATTTCCAGATGAGGAAGTAGAAAGCGGGAACAACCTTGGTCCTAATATAATGATTCGATATTAAATATAAGAGAGTGATTCGTTTCTCACACAGGGCATGTGCTTTACAAATGGAAGGTGCTTCAAACATACTCACAGAATTTTTAATTGGGTCAGGTGTAAGGGTAATGCCTATCATCCTTGCTGGTGGGGAGACTGAGGCTGGGGAATTTTTTGAGTTTTGGAATTCTGAGCTGTAGTGAGATCTGCCAATCAGGTCTCTGCACTAATTATGGCATCAGTGTGGTGAGCCACCTCCCTTTCCCCCACCCCCACATATAAACCCTGGGACTGGTGAGGCAGGAGTGAGCAGAGGTTAAATGCCATGGTGAAACGGTGCCATGTGTAGCCACTGCACTTCCAGCCTGGGCAAGATGGAGAGACATAGACTTAAAAACAAACAAATAATAATAATAATTTACAGATGTATAATCTTCACCATTCCCTGTTTCAAAGGGAAGCAATGAATAAGGAGGAAAAGATACCTTTTCATTTAATTTTCTGAAAAGGGGAAATTCTTCTTAAAGTACATGACAGAGGACACACCAACAAAATCCAACATAAGATAGAGGTAAGAGCACTGATGACCCTATGTTCTGCTCTGTATTCTGCATAATTATCATCACGGGCAAGTTACTTCACCCCTGCCATCTTCTTTTATAAAATGGGGGGAGGAAGTGCTGGAAAAAATGTTACTAAATTATATAATTAAAGGAAGATATTGTGGCCAAAGATGTTGTAGACTAATCTTTCTTCCAGATAAAGAAAATAATTTGTTCAAATTGTATAGTTGAGTCTATGATGAGGAAATAGTCATTGTGACAGTAAAAAATTGATGCTTTCAAAGTGAAACCATTTTAAATATATGTAAAAATTTTCTCTTTAAATTTTTTATGGAAAGAAAAAGAGATTTAGGCCACTTCTATTATATCAAAACAATGGTTACAAGTGAGACTTTTAGCCAATTAGCTAATTTCTCTTTTTCCCCACTGCTTATTTTGACTGCCTTAACAGAAACTGGGCATCACAGAGATCTGCCTCATCAATGAATCTTTAGGACTCTTAGTTTCATGTATTTCTTTCTTTCATCACTTAGTTTGGAGCCTTATTACATTATTAGTATGTGATTCAATTTAGTTTGTGAACTTCCACCTGACATCTAAACAACAAATGAGAAATTTTATGTGAAAGCACCTTGAAAACTGAAAAGATCTAAAGAAATATTAAGGGATTACTATTTAAATTTTATCATTACTAGCATTAGCGATATAAATAATAACAAGAAGTTAGTTACTATGTTCATGTGAGAAGAAGGAAGAGATTTTAGGGAAAAAGTGGCCCTACCTAAGGTCCTAGTTTGGTCCTAACAATGAATGAAGTTAAAGCAGAAAAAGAAAAAAAATAAACGTGGTTAAATATAAACATATACGCACTAAGAATTACTCTCCCGTATGTGTTGGTTTTTAAAAAAAAAGTTTCATTTTTGTGTTTTAAAAATTCAATGCTAAGCAATGTTTTTTTTTTTTTTATAGAATACCTGAAAGATTATCTAATTGATGTGAAATGATATGCAATGAAATTTCTGGGACTGGCCATCAGAATTGATTGATAATATACTATAAGTTGATCCAGGACTTGTGACTACCTAAAAAATAGGAATTGGAGAATGTGAATATGTGAATCTATAGACACCAAATATATTATATATACTCCAAATATATTCACTCCAAAAATAAGATTTAATATTGAGTATCATTTTGCATAACTTGCATCTCTGTGTACTCTGTGGCTAGTGATGTTTATTTCCATTATTAATAACCAAAAAGATCTATGAGGTTTCACAATGGAGACAGTATTGGACATGGAGTAAAGAAAATTTGGATTCAAATACTTACTCATTGTGTGACCCTAGGGAAATCCCTTAGTATCCATTTCTCTTTTTAAAAAAGAAGTGAAATGGAGAAGGAAATAAGAATTTATATAGCACCTACTTTGTCGCAAGCTCTGTGCTAAGCTCTTTTTAAAACTATTACATCATTTGAACATCATGTCAATTCTGTAAGGTAATGCTATTTTAATAACCATTTTGTTGCTTTTCTTCAGTTATTCAGTCACTTTTGACTCTTCATGACCCTTGGTAAAGAGACTAAAGTGGGTTGCCTTTTCCTTCTCCAGCTTATTTATATTTTTATATGCTTTATCAGCTTCTGTTTTACATCATTCATTTCCACCAGATTTTGAGTTACAATTTTTTTCTCCATTTTTCCCCTACCCACCATTCCAGAATAGCAGTCCCACAAGATATCACTTCCTCCAATCTGCTCTCTCCCTTTTCTTCTCCCATACCCACTTCAACTTTTCCATTAGAGCAAGGTGAATCTCTGTGCCCAGATGGCTGCACATCTTATCTCCCAATTACATGCAAAAGAGTATTAATAATAGTATTTATATATATTTGAAACATTTAATTTTAAGACCTTGAATTTCAGATCCATTCCCTTCCTCCCTTGTCACCCATTCCCTCTGGGAAGATAAGTAATTCAGTATATGTTGTACATGTCTAGCTATGGAAAACATTACCATAGTAGATATATTGTACAAGGCTGCTTATAATTCCCTCCCACTCATCCCACCCCCCATCTGGTCCATTCCCTACATGATCCTGTCCCTCTTCTATAGTGGGTACTTCCAACCTCCCCTCCCCCCAAGGATGCCCTCCCATCCATCATCCCTCCTCTCATCCCCCTTCCCCCTATTCTGCTGCAGGTTGAGATATCCCATTTAGTATGTATGTCATTCTCTCCCTGAACCAAATTCTATGAGAATGTGGTTTTGCCTTTTTTGCCTTCCTATTCTCCCCCTCCCTTGCAACCACTTCCCCTTGCTTCTTCTACATGAGATAGTTTACCCTACCCTGTCTCTCCCCATCTCCTCTTGCCATTTTCCTCTCTCACCTCATAATTTCATCCCTTGAGTATCCTCCCTTCCCAACAAATTCAACCTATGCCCTCTATCCATATATAACTGTAAACATATATACACACATTCACACATGTATTCATATGACCATACACCCTTCTTCCATTATTTTCATACTGAGAAAGATTTCATCAGTCACAGTTATTGTTTTTCCATATAGGAATGTAAATAGTTCAACTTTGATAAGTTCCTTTTGATTTCTTTTCCCTGATTACCTTCTCAGGCATCTCTTGCTTCTTGTGTCTGGATGTCAAATTTTCTATTCAACTCTGGTTTTTTCCTCAAGAATGCTTGAAAGTCTTCTATTCCACTAAATGACCATATTTTCCCTTGAAACAAAATACTCAGTTTTGCTGGGTAGGTGACCCTTGGGTTCAGTCCCAGCTCTTTTGTCCTCTGGAATATCATATTCCATGCCCTTCGATCCCTCAGTGTAGAAGCTGCCAGGTCCTGGGCTATTCTGATTGTGTTTCCACAATATTGAAATTGTTTCTTCCTGGCTGCTTGGAGTATTTTCTCCTTGATCTGGGGATTCTGGAACCTGACTATAATATTCCTGGGAGTTTTCTTTTGGGGATCTTTTTCAGGGGGTGATCTGTGGATTCTTTCAACCTCTATTTTGCCCTCTGGGTCTAAAACATCAGGGCAATTTTCCTTGAGAATTTATTGAAGGATGATTTCTAGGTTCTTTCTTTGATCATGGCTTTCAGGTAGTCCAATAATTTTTAAATTGTCTCTCCTGGATGTATTTTCCAGGTCAGTAGTTTTTCCCATGAGATATTTCACATTGCCTTCTATTCTTTCATTTGTTTGGATCTGCTTAACAGCATCTTGATTTCTCATAAAGTCATTAGCTTCCATTTGCTCCAGTCTCACTCTGAAGCAAAGAGGAGCTTTTGAGATTCTTTTTCCATCTGGCAAATTTGGCTTTTTAAAGCATTCTTCTCCTCATTGCCTTTTTGGGCCTCCTTTTCCATTTGAGTTAGCCTATTTTTTAAGGTGTTGTTTTCCTCAGTCAGGCTGTTGACCCTCATTTGATACTTTTCCTGCATCCTTCTCATGTCTCTTCCCAAATTTTCCTCCACTTCTCTTACTTGATTTTTAAAGTCCTTCTTAAGGCCCTCTATGGCCTGTAACCCACTCACATTTTCCTTTAGGGCTTTTGGAGCAGGATTTCTGACCTCACAGTCCTCTTCTTGTTCCATGCTTCGATCCTCTTTGCCCCCAAAATAGGAGTCTAATGTGTCATTTTTCTGTTTATTTTGTTTCCTTTGCCTTGGCATGTTGCCACTTAATTACTTAACTTTTGGGCTTGTTGCCACAGTATGACTCTGCCACCCTACAAGGGAGCTTCTGTCCCAAACATGTGGGGTCTTCACAACTTCTGTTCCTGGCAAGCTGGATAGCCACCCCACAACCTCCACCCCAGATCACAATCCAGATCCAGGTAGGTTAAAGCAAGAGTGATTACCCCCCAAGACTGATCGCTGGATCTCCCTACAGTTCGCAGGCCAGGAGCTGGAGCTGCCACTGAAAACTCCAAAATGGCGTATCTCCTCAGAGGCTTCTAGCCCCCAGGGGAGGAAGCCAATGTGTTCCCCAAATACTGGTCCCAAAGTCCACAGGGCACTAACCTCTCACTTTGTCTTAGGCATGTCTGTGTTGACAATTCTGGAATCACCACAGCTGCTGGTGTTCTGGGGTCCCTTCAGCCAGCTGCTGGCCCGGCCACCTTGGGGCTAAAACCGGGGCTCAAGAGGACCTGGGCTCTGCTGTCCATGTGCGCTGAGCTGACAGCTCGCAGAGCACTGCTCTGGTCCTTCCTGCAGGGCTGTCCTCAGCGGGAGGTTAGCTTCTCTGTGTTATTCTGTGGGTGCTGAGGCTCCAGAAGTTGTTCAGAGTCCCCTTTTACATAGTTTGGAGGTGATCTGGGGGGAGAGAGCCTTGGAGGTGCTGTTTCTACTCCGCCTCCTGGCTCCACCCCTCCAGCTTATTTTTACAGATGAGGAAACTAAGGCACACAAGGTTAAGTAACTTGCCCTGAGGACACACAGCTAGTTTCTGAGGGTCGATTTGAACTCAGGTCTCCCTGACCCCCTACCCAGCTCTCTATCCATTGTACCATTAGCTGCCTCTTTAACAAAAACAGCAGATTAAACTCAATGGTCTCTAACTTTCCTTCTGTGTTTAAGTCTTTGATCTTATCTAACAGAGTTTACAGAACAATGGTGTGAAAATTATATTTTTTTCTACAACTCAGGCTAGTTATAAAAACCTTTATTTGATTTAGAGGGCTACTAAAAATATCAAGTTGGGGGGGGTCTGCAAAAAGTTAAGTATTTCTTTTTTTTTCCAAGAAAAACTTGAGGATATATTTAATAAATGTATATGCTAAACACATAAGCCAGAATTGTATTGGATAAGAAGAATAAAAAAACTTATAAATTATATACGTGGAAAACATACCATATAAATGAGATCAGAGATCCTGTGAAGTGTTAAAATTATGTGCTATGCATATCTTCATACTTGATAACTTTCTGAGGTGTTATCTAGCTCTATAATTTCATGTGTATGTCAACTTACATTATCAATGTACAAATTATGACATTATAAAACCATAGTAATGCAGTTCTGCTATAACATTTGTTTCAAAAATGCAAATTTGTTTCACTCCTTTTGATGTATTAGGGGAGAGTTCGAGCATAATAAAAATTTTGCATATGCTTATGCCTTGCATTTCATCATCTGCAAAAACTACATCATGGTGGTGGAAGAAGCCTGAGGCTTGCTCTACCTGAAGCAGGGCCTATGGGATGAGAAGATGTCTGGCTCCAACTGTATGAAATGGCTGTGGTGATAATCTTCCTTACCCCAGAATGAAATGAAAGCTAGCATGAAAGGGGTATAACACTTAAAGGAGGGTCAAGTGATAGGTGTGGAATTGGAAAGGAAGGCATAGAAAGGAAGAGAAGGCAAGGCAACCTCCCAACACACTCTCTCCCTTACCTCAGAACAGATACAAACAAGATCTAGTCCCTTGGTTTTAGTTCCTTGCCTCTATGAAAGTGGTACTGGTATTGTGTGTAGGTGGGGTAGAGAAACGGGGAGAAGAGAAGGGTTGGTGTCTAAGTGTACCTTACAGACTGTACCAAATGTTTCCCATTCCCAGTCTTAGGGTAACCTACCCATGTCCCTCACAGAAAAAAGATAGCAGTTTCAGCAGCCTAGATCCTATGGAGAAGGTGGGGTTACTATTCTCACTATTGCAGAATGCTGTGACCCAAACCCCATTTCCCCATAAGTCTTTTGTTTATTCAATATATATACATACACATATATATGAGTGTATGTATGTATGTATACAATTGAACTATATTATATATAGAATGTGTGTACACACACATATGTATATATGTATATACACACAGTTTAATATGTAGATTTATAGTTATATATAAATGTTATACAATATAATGCTTATGTCATGTTATAGCAGAATTTTCAGTATTCACAACTAGATAGGAGATTAGAGATAATCTATTCTAATACATTATTCTTACAGATTAAAAAAAAAAAGGCCCAAGAAGTTAAATAATTTGTCTACAGTCAGATAGTAAATGACATAGCCAAAATATTGGCCCTAGTTTCCTGATTTCAAGGAGAAGACTCTTTCCACACCATTATACTGTTACAATCTGGGTAACAAATAGGATGATGCTGTAGACAAAGAAGTAGAGATTTAGGAAGTTTTGGGAAAGGTGATGAACATTTTCGAGTGAACGAATTAACAAAAAAAGTACTTAACTGCTTATTGTTTGTCAAGCAGTTTCTGAGTGCTAGAGATAGAAAAAGAAAAATGAGAGTCCTTGATATCAAGGAAATCACATTCTTACTGGAGGAGACAACACATACAGGACTAATGGAAAGGTTTGGTAGACCCTGAGGTTTACAATAGGCAACTGGCAAGGGCCAGTGGTTCAGAGAGTAGCGACAGGGTAAATGGAAAGGACAAGTGATCCAAACAGTGCAGGAACAGAGCAGATGTAAATTTCTGATGTCCAGCAAATGCTGAGTAAATTCAAAGACCTAGTGACTCATGATCTTACTAAGCATCCTTTGTTTGAAGCTCAGTAACGGAGAAGCACCATGTAATACTTTTTATAGTTTTTCAACTTGACTCTATCTACACTGGGCAACTCATTCAAATTTCATATCTTTGCCAGGGAATTCTTGAGATCCTCCTCCTAGAGGTGGTGATCACCTCCCTCAAGCTATTTTGGAGGACACTTTCTTCTGGGCAATCAGTACCCAGAGCCAAGAGCTCCCAATGTCTTAAATTCATGAAGTTTCCAGAAAGGTTATCATAAATGCTTATTTATCACCCTTTGTTCACCTGTGCTCAGGGAAAGAAACACAAAGCAAATTAAAAAAAATAGGAAGTCAAAGACTTGAGATACAGTCTCAAGTTTACCTAAATGTCACATGTATTTGTATTTATATGCTAGTAGCTGCCATAGTTGCAGTATATGGGTGTGGGAGAGAGAGAGACAGAGAGAGAGAGAGACACAGAAAGAGAGACAGAGAGACAGAGAGAAAGAGAGAGAGAGAGAGAGAGAGAGAGAGAGAGAGAGAGAGAGAGAGAGAGAGAGAGAATGAGTGTGAGTATGAGTGTGTGTGTATGTGTGTGTGTATGTTCTTTCCCTCTGTTTCCCTCTACTCTCAACCCCCATGGAAGACTAATGAAAAGGCTTGAAGAGTTCATATTTACTTGAAGGATGGGAGATTTGAGACTTTAAAGTTTGAAGTATTGGTGAGGCATCAGACAGAGATGCCTAACTTGTAAAAATATTCAGTATTCAATGAAAGAAAAGACAAATGAGGGTTGGCATTGCCAGGGAAGGCTTCATGGAGAAAGTGGGATACTTTCAGGGCCAGAGTCCATGGGGATTTAGGTGGGCACATCCAAAAAGATAACCTTTAAACACAATTTTAAAATTATTTATAAAATACTTGGAAACAATTACTGCTTACTGTCAAAACTCTGTGTGAATTCAGCAGAATTTAGATGTGTATATCATCTAAAAACTTCCATTGTCTAATGAACTACTACTTTTCTGTTTTGGTACAAATAAATTCTTCTTGTTGGACTGTTCTCTCCTGAATATATTATGAAAAGAAAGACTTATGCCTTAACCTTGGAAAAAATAAAATCTTGGAAGAGAATGAAACAGCTTTACATTTCTGGATGATTGCATTAAGAATAAGCCTGTGGTAAGAGCCCAGAGTAATTGTTCTAATATCCATAGCTTAGGGTCACAGGTTTAGTACCAATTTCATTTTGTTTTACTGTTTTATTCTCAAAAGCTGTTTCAAGTTTACTTACATCGAATCTTCCTGCTTCATTACTATGATCTAACCCTTTGTACCATGTCTGGCTTTGTTTAATCAGTGGCAAATTGTTTTTCCCTCACATAACTCAAAGTTCTAATTAAAATTCAGCTACACGAAGTAGGTATCAAAGCCGCAAAAGTTCATGCACTGACAAGTATTCAAAACCATTAGTACTACTAAAAAACAAAATAAAATAAAACAAAACCAAAAAAAAAAAAAACAACAACAAAAAAAAAACCCCAAAAAGATTTCTAAACAGCCTGTGAGACTCAACAAATGTATTGCTGGGTTCGTGTCATGGAAGCTTTCATTATTAGAACTCCTTCTCTGGAGTGGTGGGATTTTGTATTGGATAATTAAGTTACATGAGGTGGAGGGCATGGAAAAGAACACGGGAAACAAAAAAAGGCATTTCTGTATGATGTTAGCTCTCAGGGAAAAAACAAAACCAAACCAAACATTTCTGAGTGGTGTTAGCTCTTTGTAAAGATGATTCCAGCTTCTTGAATGACAACTGAGTCTTCGGCTAACTCCATTCTGAGACCAAATCTTACATGTTTTATTGGTTTGTGGTTAGGTAATTAGGCCTTAAGATGTCTAAGGACTGTATATTTTAGAGATATGTTAGAGATATGTAGTTATAACAACACTTGTTTCTACAGAGAGCTGCAGAAACAGCTTGGAAATTGAAGGGACCATATTGTGTCACTGTTATTTGCAGAACAATAGAAAAGCACCAGGAATCTTAGCAGACCTATAGCAGACATGTTGTGTGTAGTGATTACAATCAACTTCAAAAGAAATCCAGCAAATGAAATTAGTACAGTGGAAATGAACTCAAGTACGAGATTTTTCTGGGGTTAGTCACTTCCTTCAAAAAAATTACAATTAGAAAATTTAATATTATTTGAATGAAGGTGTTGAATTAGGGACAAGAAGAAATAAAATGAAAGGAAAGAAAGAAGGAAGGAAGGAAGGAAGGAAGGAAGGAAGGAAGGAAGGAAGGAAGGAAGGAAGAAAAAAAGGAAAGAAAGAGAAATCATTAACTAAACTTCATCCCAAAGAGATCACTTTTTTACTCCCTGATAACTTGCAGGGAAAGGAGAAAACTAATCACTTGTATTTATAAGAAGGATCAGTATCTACATCTACATGAAACTAAGCTAATTGTTCAGTTGTCTACAAAAGGAGCCACATTAATAAAAGAAGAAAAAGAAAAAGAAAAATTAAACTGCTATCATGGAGTTAAAATAGAGAATTAGAGTTTTGATTATTCATCCAGTATTTTCCAGGATGGATATAGACTGAGCCTCATGGCAACCTGTGGTTCTGATGCAGATTATAAAACAAATGTGGCCCATTGAAGGGAGACTGCTGACCATATTAAAGCTCATGAGCCGATATGTTATCCAGGGATATAAATATATTAGGTGACAGCATAATTAATCCTAAGCACATAATCAATGAGCAACAGCAATGCCTCATGGAAATTTTAGTATAGTACAATGAGGCTGAATTTTCACTGAGCTAAGATGTAGAGTCACCAGTCAATGTATCCTCCCTAGGGAGAGTATAGCAAACACCACAAACCCTCTCAAGGACAGCCTGAGTTGTAAATTGAAAGCTATAAAAATAATAATATAAATATGGTGGCAATCTGGCTATAATTTATATGTGGGAGTCACAGGTGAGAAATAGAGGTTAGCTGGCAGGTCCAATCTGAACTAGAGTTGGCAAATCAGTGTGGAACACTAAATCATGACTTCCTGTATTTCATTTCACTTAAAAACATACAGTAAAACTCTGACAAAGTCACTTTCTTTGAGCAAATAGACTTGTGGACACCAATTGTATTGTTACATTATAAAGGAATTGGAGTGTGAGAGATAAGGCTCTAATGGCTCTCATGATACAATTTGAAGTTTTGGGTGAGGTAAAGGAAATTGGGGGGAATTTAAAAATAATAACAACATAATATTTCCATAAAATATCATCTGTACATCTTTTAAAAGGCTAAAAATCTGTCTAGGAAGGCATTATCACTGACTGGTAAAGTAAGTTATTTATGGGCAGTGTGTTGTTGGTCATATTTTTAAAGCATCGGGTCCACTCTTCTCTACTTACATCATCACCAGCCTAGCTGAGGCCATCATTACCTCTCAGACTATCATAACAACCTTCTGACTGGTCCCTCATCCTCCAGGCTCTTCCCTCTCCAATCAGTTGTTTATACAGCTGCCAAAATCATCTTCCTACTCTGTAGTTTTGATTGAGAGTAACATGTTGTTTGTCCTTCATTTTTAAAAGAGGACCAATGACATCATAGGGTGATGTCTTGACTCAGTATGAATTGGATTTAGGTTGGACAGAGTTACACAGAGTCATCAATCTCACTCTCTCTTACTGATTTAATGAAGTCCAGTGGCAAGACAAAAGTCAGGATAGCTGGTAATGGCCCAGAATGCAGTGGGTAACCTTGGAGTCTTCGATGTCTGACCAGATTCTAAGCATTCAATAGCACCTGCTTCAAGCTGCCTTCATGGCCAATGGAACAAAGTCTTCTCATCTGCCCATTCCACCAGGGGAAATCTACTCATGCTTGGGGTAGACATCCTCCTAACTCACCAACAGATTGGAGGCCTGGGGGTTACTCTCAACCTGATTTAGCCGGATGACAGATAGGGCAACCAAGAGATCTGAAGGAGGCAACTACATGGCACAGTAAAGCTAGTACTGGACTTGAAGTCTGTAACACCTGCCTGCACATCACACCTCAGACAGACCTACTGTGTGACATTAGGCAAGTCACTTAAATTCTGTCAGGGTTAATTAGTTTCCTTATCTGCAAAATAGGAATAATAATAACACCTACTTCTAAGGCCTCTTGAGAGGATCAAATGAGAAAACATATATAAAGTGCCTTGAATACTTTTAAGTCCTATACAAATGCTAGCTATTATTAACCATCAATTTTAAGAAATTGTCCCCCTTTCTCAAAAACCTTTAGTAGTTCTCCATCACTTGTAGGAGACTTTAGCCTCAAGAATTCTGCTCAAAACTACTAATAGGCTTTTTTCATGCTACTTTGCCTTACCTATTCTAAATTCCAGTCAGACTGGCCTATGAACTATTCCTTGATCTCAATCTGCCTTCTCTTTCTCTGTGTACTCATAAAGAGCATCCTTCATAACAATAATTCATTCCTTTTATCCTTCTGCAGGTTGAAATCCTTCTCTTCCTTCAAGGTCCAGATCAAGTGCCACTTTTTCCATGAGTTCTTCTCTAGTCTTCCTAGGAAAAAATGACCTCTGATTACTAGGATTTTCTAATAGTTCTTTTTCTTTATGTTTGTTTGGTTTTTCTTGGTAGGTTTTTCATAGGCCTTATTTTTTTAACATCTGGTTCATTTTTGAATATATTTATTCCCACCCTGTAATAAATGTTAAAAAAGAAAAATAAATAAAAGTAGTTCAGCAAAACCAAACATGTTGAAATCCACTGAGATTATAGTTAATATTCCACACTCATAGTTCCTCATGTCTGCAATGAAGGAAAATGGAGGTATATTATGAATTCTTCTGTGGTCCTCATAATTTAGCTCTATAATATTAATTTTTTAAATTTATATTATAGCAGTTGTGTATCTATATATGTTTGTATACATACATGCATATATACGTGTGTATATAAATTATTTTCTGGTAAGGTGCTTGCTCTACTCTCCATTGTTCATATATATCATCTGAAGTTACGCTGAATCCCTCATATTTGTCATTTTTAGTAGTACAGTGATATTATATTATACCCACGTACCACAATATATTTAGTCATTCTTCAAACTATGGGTATTTACTTTATTTGTATTTCTTTGTAAAATAGTTTGGCATAGTAGATGAAGAGCCAATCTCAGAGGAAGGAAGATCTAGATTCAGGTCTTACCTAAGACATTTGCTGGCTATAATCCATTTAACTTCTTAATGCTCTAGGTAACTCAGATTATAATATTGCAGAGAAGGGTCTGAGCTGTATCTGTAGAGAGAGTTTTCTGTACTTCACCTGTAAAACCTTAAATAACCCCATCTCTATAGCTTCCATTGCTATCAAAAACATAGACACAATGCTACCATGAATATGCTGTCTATAAGACTATGATCAAAACTACTTGATGCACAGGTAATTCCCCCAATTGTCAGCTTCCCTTTTTATCCTTTTTATATTGATTTGTTCATGGAGAAACCTTGCAATTTTGAGAAATCTGATTGTCAATTTTATGTTTTATGATATACATCCTTCATTTCGTTAAAAATTCTCTACCTCGTGGGGTGGCTAGGTGGCGCAGTGAATAGAGCACTGGCCCTGGAGTCAGGAGGACCTAAGTTCAAATCCAATTTCACACTTAACAGAAAAACTAGCCCTGTGACCTTGGGCCAGTCACTTAATCCCAATTGCCCTCAAAAAAAGAAATTCTCCACCTCACTATACTTAAAAAAAAAAACAACAAAAAAACCACAAACTACTTTCATCCATTTTCTTCTACTTTTATATCATGTCACCTTTTATATTTGAGTATGTAATGTATCTGGAACTTACTGTGTTATATGATGTTGTTAATTGTTTTTGTTTTGTTTTGTTTTGTTTTTTGTAAACTGCTTCGATTTTCCCAGTATTTCTTATAAAATCGGGAACCTCCTCAAAGCAGTTTGTATTCTTTCATTTATTGACATTACATTATCAAGTTTGTTTCTGATTCTTGCTGATTTACTCAGTTCCATTAATCTACTTTCATATTTTTTCAAAATTAGTACCAAGTTGTTTCTTATGATTACTGTTATAATATTGTCTGAGGTCTGCAAATGTGATTCTTCTTTTAATCAATCTGCTTTAGTTAATTGTTCTCCTTGAGGTTCTAGATCTTTTTTTTTTTTAATCTCAAAATGCCCTTTGTAGCAGTAAGCACCCTAGCATACCCAGGACAGCTGGTTCTTTGATCTGTTTTTCTAAAGGAAAACAAATCAAAAAGGGTTAGCAATATCACTTTAATCAAACATATATCATTTACCTATTTCAGGGAAAAAGTCATCATCCTGAACTTCAGAGAAAATATAAACAGAAATTATAAGCAGACAAAAAATACAGACAAAGTAAATAACACAATTCAGCAGAACAATAGGGCTTCTAACTATCTGACCATTACATACCTACCTAGTGAGTTGCCAAAGAGAAGCACCACCATCTGGGTTTTAAAAGCTGGGGGGCTCAACAGCTATCCAGAGTCTCATCTGGCCCAATCACACTTTTCCCCAAGTGAGCCCCAAAGCAAAAAGTCACCTCAGATACAGCCTTCTTCAGGGTAAGAGAACATCACAAGCTCCTGACCCAATGACTAATTACAAAGTAACAAGGTGTATGCCTTCCTGAAAAACAAGCCTCCTCTAAGCAGCTTCTCCTGTGGGCTCTGCTCCATCCTTCAGCAAACTCCTCCCACCACAGGCTCTATGTGACCATATTCAGCCTACTAGATGGCAGAGTGTATTTTCAAATCAGGAAAGGTCCCCAAGTTCAATCTAGGCTTATTAAGGGGGAAGGAAGATCTTCAAATTCCCATTACCATTATACCCTTGGGAGCACTTTTAGAACTATGACAAACCATAATGAGGAAAAATATTCTTGCTTACTGTTCTAATCCTATTCTATTAAAAACATAGCTACCTTTTGAATTATATATGCATATACACATAAATGTATATATATACACATATACATTATGATATTATGGAAATATTTCTTTTATTCAAATGTTTTTAGGTGGGATTTTTTGTGTTTTACTTTTTATGTTACCCTTTGTCAAAGGCTTTTCTCTCTCTATTGGATAATAATGCATATAATTAGTTATTATAAAGACTATTCCAATGATCAACTATTCTTTTATCCATTGTAATTTTGGGGTTACATTGCTGAAGTATTTGTATCAGGATTTTATTTAAATTTAAAAAAATATTCAAATCAGAATAGTACATCAGAAAAATACTAGAATACATTGAGAGACAATATTGTCTACAGTATCCTTTCTTTGTCCTATCCCTCCCTGAGAATGATGACTGCTTCAAAAAAGAAATTTAGAGGGATATTTCCTCTCTTAATTTTGGAAAATAATTTACTAGCATATGTATGCATTCCTCTTTGATTAAATTCTACTGAAAATCTTTCTGGGTCACTTATTTTTCTTCCCTTTTAACTGTTTCTTTATGGCTTACTCATGTTTAATCTTCTGAGATTTTGTTCTTTGAACTTTAGTTCATATTCTGTTATTTTAGCTATTTGAAAAATATTTCAAATACTCCATTTCTTTGAAACACTTGGCTTTACTAACATAATTGTGTCTAGTAGGATCTAATAATTTATTTGATCTTTGTCATGATTTTACCTAGTACACTTTTTTCCCTTGGTAATTTTATCTCTCTCTCAAGATTTTATATAAATACACACATGCACACATGCATGTGTGTATTTATATGCATATACATATATGTGTATATTTATACACACGCATGCATGTATATATGTATATTTGTAAGCTTCTGTCTCTGTGTTTGTGTGTATGTGTATGGTAGTCCAGGGGAGGAATGAACTTTGGTGTTAGTTTGTGAGAGGACAGATTTTCAAGGTTGACAATGTTCAAAAAAAAAAAAGCAAGATAATACTGGGTATTAATTTATAGACAAATTGTGAATAAGTCAAAGAAAGAGAGACTAAGGAAAAAGGGAAGAAAGGAAATGATTGATTTTCCCCTTAATAAAAGGATATGTTCTGTAAAGTTTGGATTCAGTCAAAGGTTCACACTGGAGGAGCTGGAAGGCTATATGTGGCCTTGAGGCTACAGGTTCCCCACCCCTGATGAATGAAAACTACCATGCTACTCAATAAAATTTAGAATTTAGATTTCGAACTTTTAAAATGAACTTAACTAGTGAAGTTTCATGATTTGTTTTTCCTAGTTCCCATTAGCCCAGAAGTAAGAGAGAAGTCAAGTCGGATTTTATAGTGATTGTAATTAACAAGTCAAAGGATAGATCAAAATAGTCAGGGCCAAAAAAAAGTTGGCCATAGGGTCCAGACAACTAAGGAGGAGGCAATTGAGAAAATTTTATAACATGTTGGAAACAAGAGAATGTGGAGGATTAAAAAAACAAACAAACAAAAAACTGCGGACATAGGGTCGACCAAGAGGAAAGTAATTATGGCACAGTTGTAAAGATAGGAAATAGTCAGAAAGCAGAACTTCTGTTAAGCAGAATATCTTCTGGGCTGCTGTGGTAAGTGAATAAAATGGCTTAGTCTGACTTCCTGGGGCATGGACCTTTCCATCTGTTAATGAAACGGTACCTGATGCATAGCCTTTCCCTCACCCATCAAGTAATTTGACCCAAAAGCAAAATTCCAAGTCTTACCAATGTTCATTAATATGAAATGACCATAGAGTGTTTTAGTGAAATTTAACCAAGTGCTTTCCTTATAGCCCTCATAGGCTAGATAGTGCAAGTGTTATTTATTAATTTTATAGAATTAAGATGCTCAGAGAGGTCAGTCACAGTCACATGGCTGGCAATCAGCAAAGCTCATACCTGAACCCAGATCTTTAGATTCACTGTGCTCTTTCAACTATAAAATTCTTCTTCTCAAAGGTAAGTCTTAAAGTAAGCATGAAACAGCAGACCTTCATTGATGACTCATTGTATGCCTCAATTCCCTGTTTATGTTCCTAGGAACAATGTGATTTCCCTTTCCATCCTCTGTCCCTGCCAAGAACCACAATGGCAAATGAGCACCAGAAAGTTACAGAAGGGATAACAGCTTAAACACCAGCTTGTCTGCCTGTATCCAATTCCGTAATCTCCTGTGTGGATATATTAGATTTGTTTGTATTTTTTTATCTCATTACAAGTTTTTGAAAACAGGAAATTGCTTCCACTATGAGAGATCAATGTGCCCTTGACTCCAGCATTTTCAACAATAGTGGTCTCGTGCAGTAGCTGGAAATAGAGATCAAGCGGATAAGAGAATGAATTTGGTTTTTATAACAAGCTTTGAACAGAAGAAAGAGTCACCCAGCAGAGAAGCCATAATAATTATGAATTCTAAAATGCTTAATGATGCTCATCCAATTAGATCATTCAATTGGCTAAGCAAGTCAAATCCTTAGATTCTCTATCTTGTACTACAGAATCCTTTGTTTCTTGGGGGTGGGGGGAGGTGAGGATAGGGCTGATTCAGTTTGCTGAAGGTAGAGATTAATAGAGCTAATTTCAGAGGAATTGTGCTATTTCATGCCTTATAATTTATAATGAGAAATATCTCAAAAGATTTTTTGAGTTTCAGTTTAAAACCTGAGTCAAACCTCTTCTATCTGGAAATGGTGTCAGAATACTAGGATTTCTCAGGAGAGTGACACTCATTTGAAGCTTCAGTTGGGTCAGAAATTACATGAGATAAGCATTTACCTAAATTTTCTTTTTCTATAAAACCAGGCTCTGGGTGTTAGGTGGAAAAAAATTCTAGAAGAGCGTGGGATAGTGCTTGGGTCTCTAGGGTGCTATGAGAGGCCTCTGGAGATATAGGATTATTGTCTGGTAGTAGATTGTCAAAGAAATCTCTGGAGCTAGATAATTTCTAAGTCTCAGCAGAATGGTATCAGCTGAGTATGATTAAGCTTGGTATATTATCGTTAACAATACTCAATGTTATGATTGCCAGTAGACCTGGGTTCTCGTCAAACCTTTGCTGCTATTTATTCTTTGTCTTAGGGCATAGTGTTTCACATTTCTGTAGTTCACTTTTTACTAATTTATACAAACATGAAATTGTACTCAATGGTATCTAAACTATCTCCTAACTCTAAAACTATCTAATCATAGGAAATACTAGTACATTGGAAGCTAGGTGGAATTTTGGGTATAGTTCTAGGTGTGAAGTCAGGAAGACTCAAGTTCAAATTGTGCCACTAGCTGTGACCCTGGGCAAGCTTAGCCTTTGTCTGTCTCAGTTTTTTCAACTATAAAAAAGATCATAACAGCAACTGCCTCACAGGGTTGTTGTGAGGATCAAATAAGATAAGATTTTTAAAGCATTTAACACAGTGTGTTGCACATACTAAGCACTACATAAATGCTTGTTCTTTTTCCCCTTCTCTTGGATGCCAAATGAAAAACAAAACAGTATTTCACCTTGAACTGGTAGAATTTGTCCTGACGAATTCCTTGCATTTTATAAATACCTCTACATAACATCATTCTTCATCCCAATCAATCAATCATCAATGAGCAGAAATTTATTAAGTGAATGACTGAATGAATGAAAGAAGCATTTATTAAGTGGTTACTACCTATAATTCACTGTGCCAAGCACTGGAAATAAATTTAGAAAAGAAAGACTCTCTAGTCTCAAGAAACTCACATTCTAACAAGGGACATAGCACATATGGAAGGTTTCATCTTTAAGTCACATAAAATGTCCCCAAGGTCCTTAGGCTGCAGCAGTAATAAATAAACAAATAGTTTACACTACTTCCTTAATGTTATTTGTACTGATAAAATCCTATTTGTATCTGACAAACTATTTGACAGTAACTAGGACTTTGGTGGCAAAAGTTTCCTTTCTGGTGTTCAGTAACTTAAGGAGAATTTGCTAGACTCTATCTCCATAGTTTTTGCTTCTTGGAACGATGACTGAGGGTAGTAGGCTAGAAGCAATGTATTCCCAAGGCTCTTGGGTTCAGGGTCCTGGACTGTCTCTATCAAGTTCTAAAGGGAGGTAAGTAGTGAAGGTGGAGGGTTTGACTGACCTGCTACATGCTGTCTCTTCTCACTCCCTCAAGAGGTCTGGATAATTCTGCAAGGCTCTCTTGCCAACCTCTCTATGGTAGTGTGTTAACAATTCATAGGCTAGAACCTTTCCCATAGGAGTTGCTCCCCTAGATGATGTCTGTAAGGGTGTGAGAACTAGTGGCCTAGGGATTGCTGTCTCTCCAAGGTCTCCTGTGAGACTCTCGTTGGTTAGGAGATGTTGCTGGTGCTGATGAGTAAGGTACACCCCTCTTAATAATGATTTCTCCATTCAGTAATGGCACGGGGAACTGTACTGGAGGGCTGAGGCTTTGTGGGGCATTGCTACATGCCTTTTGTCCTCAGGATTGAAGGTTATCTCCATTGGTGTATGAAGGGAGATGGTGGTCAAAGTAAAAGTCAACCTTTTACTTGACTGTCACATGCAAGCTCCTAAGGGTGCATTAATGTTTAGACTAAGCTAGCTTGAATACCTTAATAACTATCAGGCAGTCTACTAGGCTTTGGGGATATATTAATAAAAACAACTATCTCCGTACTTAGGGAATTATATTCTACTGGAGAAATGGTATAGACACCTATAATGAAATCCAAAACAAATAATGGTAATTTGTGGGGGCAGGAGGAAGGAAGGTACTGGTAACTGAAAGTAACTTTAGTGTAGATAACTAGATGTGTGGTATATATGTATACATATATGTGTGAATGTGCATAGACAAATAGATAGTTATATATAGATGTGCTTCTCAAAGTAAATTGGAGTTAATTTTCACTCAAGAAATCTGTAAAACTCTTGACATAACTAGAGACAACTTGAAGCACTTCAAAACTACCAGACTAAAATATGAAATAATATTTAAACTATATCCCCAATACAAGGATTTAATTGGGGGATGATTTTTGTTTGTGTATACATATTCAGAAAGTGTAAATTGCAATATTTTCCTTCAGAATGCTGATTTGGGCTTTGGCTTTGTTTCTATTTAAACTCTTGTCATCATCTGCACCTCTGAAAGTTGTAATGCAACCAGTTGTAAATAGGGGGAAAAACAATTCTAATATCCTAAAAAAAATAGGAACCTACAGTTTGAAAATATGTAACTTACTACATGGATTTATGGATAGCTAATTTTATCAAAAACACATCCCTTCCTTATCTAGTTTAGCTTCATATTTTTGGATTAGCAAACAAAATTAAAATTTAACAAAAGACTAAACTGAAAAGCATATCCTTCTCTATATTCACAAGTAGATATTGAATATAAGGAGGTAATGAACTGTGTGTCTGTCGTCTAAAGACAGGCCTAGTCTAAGATCAGTGGTGTCAAATGACTAGACACCAATAAAAGAGTTCTTTAGTACATAAAGAAATCTGCATAGGAGTAATGAAATGATCCAACCATTGCGGATAATAATTTGGAATTATAACCAAAGGGTTATAAAACTGTGCATACCCTTTGATCCAGTAATACTACTACTAGATCTGTATCCTAATCACACACAAAAAAGAAGGACCTACATATACAAAAATATTCATAACAGGTCTTTTTGTAGTGGCAGAGAATTAGAAATTGAAATTTCCATCAATTGGAGAATGGCTGGACAAATTGTTGTATTTGAATATAATGGAATATTAAGCTGTAACAAATGACAAGCAGGAAGATTTCAGAAAAACCTAGAAAGGCTTACATAAATGGATGCAAAGTGAAGCAAGCAGAACTAGAACATTGTACACAGTATCAGTATTGTGGGATGATCAACTATGAATAACTTAGGCTCTTCTCAGGAATACAATGCTCCATGACAATTCCAAAGGACTTGTGATTCAGAATGCTATCCATATCCAGAAAAAAGACTGATGGAGTCTGACTAGAGATCAAAACACACTATTTTAACTTTTTTTTCTGTGTGGTTCTTTTCTTTTGGCCTGTTCCTTTTTTCACATTATGACTAATGTGCAAATATATTTTGCATGATTGCACATACATAGCCTATATCAAATTTTTTTACCAACTTAGAGAGAGATTTTGTAATCTCTTTAAAAAAATGAATGTTAAAAATTGTCTGTACATGTTGTTGGAAAAAATAAGATACCATTAAAAAAAGAAATACAGTGCAAGCATTGATAAAATGACAATCTTTGAATGTGGTAATAATTAGATAGACAAATAGATATTATTATATTGTATATGTGTGTATGTATATGTGTGTAAGTATATGTGTGTATACATACACACAAATTATGTTGGGAAGGAAAGAAAACATAGAAATTAAAAAATGAGAACAACAAGGTAATTTGTGTGGGGATACGCTAGCAATTTAGTGAAAGTAATTATCTTGTTTGACTCATCCATATGTTTGTAGTGTATATTTATATAATATTGCATTTTTCATATATTTTACTTTCATTTCATTTATAATTATTTTTCTTACATATATATGTATTATGAAAAACACTAAAGAAAAAAATGACACAAGATGATCTTACTTTTTCTCAGCTATTAGTGGTTTCCCACAAAAGGGACCACATACATGTATGTATATATATATGTATATATTATATATGTGTATGCCTATATAATATATGTATAAATATGCATACACAAAAATGTTATATGCAATATCCCTGTGTATATATGTGCATATATATACACATATGTGTGTATATGTGCATATATATACACATATGTGTGTATATATATGCATGTATATATACATATATGTGTATATATCTATATATGAAAAAGTGACAAAAAGGGATGGTTACTTTCAGCTACTACTATTTCCTCACATGAATTATCTTGGTTTTTTGTATATATTGATATGCTTTCATTCCACATCCCCAAAAGAATGCACATACACACATATCCAGATGGAAATAGGTAGATAGATAAATAGACACACAAACACATAATAAATATGTGTGTGTGTGTGTGTGTGTGTGTGTGTGTGTGTGTGTGTGGTGGTGACAAAGTATGTTGTTGTTATTTGGTCATTTCAGTGTCTGACTCTTAACCTCATTTGGAATTTTCTTAGTAAAGATACTGGGGTGGTTTTGACATTTTCTTTTCCAGCTCATTTTTCAGACGAGGAAACTGAGGCAAACAGGTTTAAGTGACTTGCCCAGGGTTGTATATCTAGTAAGTATGGTGAGGTCACATTAGAACTCCTGAAGATGAGTCTTCTTGACTCCAGGTCTGGCATTCTATCCACTGTGCAACCTAGCTTTCCCAATGTACACACACACACACACACACACACACACACACACACACACACACACACACCCCTCATTGTTTCATGGATTCAAGGATTGCCATTATATTGATGTCTGCACTATTAACATTTGCCTAGATTTCTTCATGGAGCTGTTCTAGCTCAAGAATTCTTCTTTTATTTTTTGTTCTTTTGATGACCAATCTTTTGGTGTCAAATAACTTAGATTAGGTCAGTCTTTGGATGACAGACATATGATCCATTGCCTCGCTCTTACTTAACATGTACGTAAATACAGAGATGGACACAATTTTGATTTTAGACAGTTTCACTAAATTTTTATTGTGTATGACACTCCAAAACTGCAAAGCTAACTAGATAAATAAGAATTGAATTTGCATTTGGTAAAATTAACTATATATACATATTAATATAGATATATAAGGTAAGTGGCATATTTTCAAACTGCAGCTCACTACTTTTATTAGAATTTGTTTTTTCCATTTATAACTACTTGCAGTACAACTTTCACAGGTGTAGATGATGACAAAGGGATTTAATTAGAAATAGAGCCTAAGCCCGAATCTGCATTCTCAAGACAGATATTCCAATTTGTACTTTCTGAATATGTATACCCAAACAAGAATCATCCTCCAATTAAATCCTTAATTTGGGGATATAGCTGAAATATGGTTTTGCATTTTAGTCCGGTAGTTTTGCAGTGCTTCAAGTTGTCTCCAGTTATCTCAAGAGCTTTACAGATTTTTAGAATGAAAATGAATTCCAATTTATTTTTTTAAATATATATACTACATATATATTATCGATTTAGAGGAAAGCAATTGACATGTTACGGTATCGACCTTGTATGTGAATGTCTTCCATTTCAAGAGTTATAATAGAATGCAGATGGTACGACTGAAATATTCTCCACACACACTTGTCTCTACCCAAATAAGTGAGGTCTATTTTTTTAAGTAGCTCTTTCTTGCTAAAGTCATCCATGTAGAGGAACAAGAGTTTTAGACATTTTGTAAGTGAAAGTAGCATTTTTACATTTAAAATCTACTCTACCTTTCTCCAGTTGACTAGGTAGTACATCTAATAGAATTCACAAAGTATTCTGTCATTTTACTTCTTTAATTCCAACTTCAGCTATAGTTAGGGAGAAAAACAAACCTTCCTATTCATCCACAGAGAATGTATATAGTACAGACTAGTAACCTCTGAAAAAGACAGTTTCCTACTGATCCTGATTAGCTACTAGGTATTCCCCAGACAGCTGTGAAATATTTTATTGGTTGCTCCAGCCAGTGCAATAGATCCTAACTTATCTTTCATCTGACCTTAACTATAAATGAAAAACAATAAATTTATTTCAAGGTTGCACTGGGAATAAGCAAGGCCAATTGAAGTATGAGTTCCACTAAGTCTCTTTCAATTTATATTCTGAACCAACCTGAAGTAAGAAAAAATTAGTATTGTCCTTTCAACTGTTGAATTACGCTGAGCATCGAAGTCCATGATTATATATTTTATTTCCATCTGTATTTGAGCAAAGTACAATATTCAGCATGAAAAATGGCTATCTATTATCTATGCCTACATAAAGGCACACAAATCAGAAGCATATGTGACAAGTGTTTTGTGTGAGCTAATTAGCATTTTGTGTAAATGTGAATTACCACTTTATTGAAAAGTTTGTGTTTGAAAGTTGTTTTAGGTACCTGGGGGGGAAAGAAAGGGAGTCCTTTCTTTCCACTTACAGTTCATGCATATTCAACTTAACAGCCCCCAAGAATCAAAGGATAATTTGAAAATGCATGAAAATGTGAATAGGATCATTTCTTCAACAAACTTTGGAATAAGATGCAAAGTACAATAAAGAGTGCATAGTATGTCATACTATATTGCAAATAATAATAATAAGAATAATTACCAATCATGGTAATAATTTCAAAAAGAATACATTCTACTTACTTCAACAAATTGAGTCAGAAGGATTTTAGGAAGATTTTTAGTTGTTTCCATGACTGCTTTCATGAGAACATTTGCCAAACTGGAACTCTTTGCTTTCAGTAAAATTTAAATCTGAAAAGTCAACTAATCAAAGATCTCATTTGATTAGTGTTTCTATTGATTGTTGTTATGTTTCCTCAGGAGAAAGCAGAGGAAATTGGGTATCAGGGATCGCCTATATTCAAACTTGATTGCATAGATTAAATGTCCAGCATGCCCACATTAATCCAAAGTTATTGATGATAATCATCTTGACTTTTTTCTATAAAGTTGGAAAATACAAATGTATTTATTTTCATTCAAATACAGTCAGTTGTGAGAGAGAGAGAGAGAGAGAGAGAGAGAGAGAGAGAGAGAGAGAGAGAGAAGGAGGGAGGGAGGGAGGGAGAGAGGAGGCAGGGGAGATGTCTTCTGCCTGTCATCTTTGGAGCTTGTCAGAAGGAATGTCTTAAAAGGTTCAATAAATGGAGATAGGTGAGCAAAAATGGGATAAAATGAAAGAGACAGGAGAACTTCATGAGCTTCATGTGCTAAGTGGGGAAGAAGCCATTCTGAAGTGCTTCCTCTTAATTCTGTGAGTTCAGAAATGGAAATGGAGTAAGAAAACCATCACCAAATGAAGATTTTAACAAGGTTTCTTATGTGATTGGTCACTAATTAGTTCAATCTCTTCTGATAGGAAACACATATCATAGCAATGTCATTTTATCATCAAGCCTGTTATGTCAGTAAAAATTGTGGTCTGGAATTCAAAATTATGGCGATTTTACACATCTTCAAAGTTTTCTTCCTATAGTAACTCTGTTGGACCAGCAGATAACTATTTTCTGTTGGAAACTCAGAAAACAATTTCCAGTAGTCCAGCTCTCTTCCATTTCTAATTAGAGTCTATAGTCATTAGTGCTCAATAATTTGGCTCAATAATTCTGCTTTTGAAAATTAAATGCATCAAACTCCACAGCTCTGAAATTTTGACAGTAACAGATTTTTTAAGGTATTAGTTTTCTGGTAATACTGAGCCTTTGAGAAGCATTGATTGGATAAATTTATACCTGGCATAAGCTTGCTTTATGTTGTTTCACAATTTTCCCCCACTAAAAAAAATCTGGGTAAAATGAATTAAACAACAAGCCTATAATTACAAGTAATGATATTTATTGAAATTATGGTATTTGCCTGTAGCTGATTAGAAAACAGTATTAATTAGTATGAGATCAACTTTGCCAAGATTCCACGGCCATAGACTGCACCTTAAATTCTGCCAATTATAATAAATATCTACTTAGTCACAAAAGGAACAAAATGTGAGAAGATGAGCAGTAAGTTATTACTCTTTTCTGTTATTCCTCTCTTCCTCTCAAACAATTCATTAGACCTTCTTTTCTAAAAAGAGAAAGAATTTAGCAAAGCTACCAAATGTATTTAATAGCATATGCAACACTTAGCACCCTAGTTCCCAGTGTCTCTGATGAAAAGAAAGAGATGTGTTATATCATATTTCCCCTCTTAGCCCGAGACTGATAATTTCATGTATATGAGTTTCACTACTTTTTAGTGTTGTCAGTTAATAAGCACTTATATCAGCAAAAAATAAACCTACCCAATAACTGAGTTGTAGTAGTAAATACAATATTCTACACTAATATTTCCCAACCTCTACAAGGAAGGGAGGGAGTTACATTTTATCATCTTTTCTCTGGGGCACAAGCTTAAGCAATATAAACAAAGTCACTCAATTTGGAAGATTTTTTTCTCCATTTACGTTTCTGTAGTCATTGAGCCTATATTTTTTCTACTGATGATGATTTCTCTTTGTAGCATTTCATACAGTGAAAATATTAAGACCATAGGATTGTAGATCTAGAGATAGAAAGGATATAAAAGACCATCTAATTTATTTCCCTCATTTTATAGGTAAAGAAAATGAGAACTTTGGAAGGTTGTGATTGGCCCAAGGTAATACAGACATATAAATGTCATAATAGAGATTTGAACTCGGGTCTTCTGAATCTATCATCTGTACTTCTTCTGTGGTACCAATCTGCCTCCCTAATACTTTACAGAATGCTTGTGTCCATCATTTCTTATGACATAACAACTTATTTGATTAATATAGCATATTTTTTAATCATTACCCAGATGATAAATGTCAACTTTTTTCCAGTTCTTTGTAATGACAAGAGTGCTACTGTTAACATTTTGGTATATATGAAGTCCTTATTTTTATCTTTCACCTTCTTGAGGAATATGCCTGTAATGGAAATGCAAATTTAAAGATCTTCCCTGCCCCTAGCTTAAGTGCACCTGGAGCCTGTGGTGGGAGGCTTGTTTTTCAGAAAAGCCCATACCTTGATACTTTGTGATTGGGCAGTGGGTCCAGAAGGTTGTTACATTCTCTGAGCCAGGAGAAGGCTATATAAACCCTGAGGAGAGGCTTTGCTTTGGGGCTCACTTTGAGAAGTGTTGTGATTTGACCAGATGAGACTCTGCAAGCCGTTGTTGAGAGCCCCCCGGCTTTGAAAACCCAGATGTTGATGCTTCCCTCTCTGGTAACTGTGATTTGGTATTGATGTATGTAATGTTGGGACAGTTTGGAAGCCTGTCTATAACTCTGAAGTTCTGTAACTCTGAAGTTTGGGGTGCTGACCTTTTCCCCCTGAACTAGGTAATGTGTGTTTGTTTGATTAAAGTAAGCTTGTTAACCCATTTTGAGTTACTTTCCTTTTGAAAAGCAGATCTAAGAACATGTGTTGGCAGTCACCCTAGGGATATTGGGGTGCTTGCTGCTACAATGCCTATCAGTGGAATCTCTGGGTCAACATGTATGGACATTTTATTTAGTTCCATCACCAAAAGCATCTTTCAATAATCCCTGCAACACTGACTATTATCTTTTGTCATCTTTGCCAAAATATTGGCTGTGAGATGAAACTTCAGTATTTTGATGATTACTTTGTTTTGTTTTGTTTTCTTTATTCTACTCTGGTCACCAAACTTTCATTCTGTTATTAGAAATTCTTCCTGTTTCATAGAAACAAAACAAATGAATGTAGTTTATATTTCCATGTTGTTCAAAGTATTGCAATAATTCCTAAAATGAAATTATAGAGAATATTTTTGCAATAGGATTGTAGCTTAATTTGTGGGGGATTTGTTTTGAAATTTAACATAAAAATGTATTACACAAGAAATCCCATGAAAGTTTGCTAGCTAAATCACAAAATATTAATTCCTGGTCCTGCTTTCTTCCTCTTTTCTCAAAATATAGTGCAGTCTTCAGCCCTTAGATTTTTTTTCTCTTTGTAAACATTAATCTCCTGGAAATTTCAGTTCTGTTATAATGATAACATATATATGGATGGACTCTCAAATCTATATAGACAATCCTTAACTTTCCCTGTATTCTAATTCCACTTCTCTTAATACTTCCTGGTTATCACTACTTGGTTGCATGAATATCTCTTCAAGCTTTTTTTATACTTTAACATAACAACTTGAAGTGTTATGGTCTATTGCTTCATACTTAACAATTCTACCAGTTTATTGTCCCCAAACTGTATGTCCTTAAGGACTTGCCATGACTCATATTTGAAGACTCGGTATCATCTTTGGATTTTCCTTCTGCTCATCTGTCAATTATGATTAGCTACTAATTACTCATGATTCTTTATTCATGTCTTCATATCCTTTGGTTCCTTTTAATTCTCTTCTCTTCTTTAATCCTCCTCTCCTTTAATTCTCTTTCTAGCCTAATTCAGAGCCTTATCACCCAATATCCAGATTTTGAAAATTACTTCAAACATATCTCTCCACACTCTACCCTCATTCTAATTTAACTTTATATGACATCCCTATTAATCTTTGTGAAATATCTGATTTATCATATAACCCTTTATTGGCTAGAGGATAAAACCATATACCCTTCCCCTTAACTTCCATCTTTTGCATATTATATGAAGAGGGCATCCTCTCCACAGCTGCCACAAATTCTTGCATACTGGTATTCCTCACCCCAGGACCACCACGAAAGACTGTGACCCAGATATAAGCAGATCAAAGCAAGAGTGATTACCCTCTGAATGGTTGCTTGGTCCCCTACAATCTGCAAGTCAGGACCTTCAGAGGCAGCCATGCAGCAGCAGCTACAGCCACTATGCTGCTGTCCACCTCTCACCCCAGGTGCAGGCTGGACCAAGGTCTTCTGTCACCCAGTTCCAGCAGAGTTCCCCACTGACCTTTTATTCTCTCTTTGGATTTTATGTGTTGAGAAGTCTGGAAACTGCCACAACTGCCACTGATTCATTCTCCTGAAATCTCCTCTGGCCAGTCTAGACCACAAGTCCAGGCCTCTGTAGCTCACATGGGACTACACTTGGCTCCCAGGCCAGTATGATAGACCCTGCCAGCCTGCCAGCCTGCCTACAGTGGGAAATTTGTTTCTCTATGTCACTTTGTGTATTCTGTAGCTCTAAAATTTGTTTAGGGTCAGTTGGAGCTGGAGATCAATCAAGTTCCTGCTTTTACTCTGCCATCCTGACTCTACCCCCAACACTTCACTCACTTCTTAAAGAGGCCTATTCACTGAATGAGTGTTACCTCACTCTATGTGAGTACTTGAAAATGACTTAACCTAAAAGAACCAGTATCTCCCAATGCATCTTGGTTCATCTCCAGTCATCCTGATGAATATCAGCCACTGAACCCAGATGGCTCTGGAGGAGAAAGTGAGACTAGTGACCTTTCCCAGCTCTCCCTCACTCAAATCAAAGTCAATTGCAAGTCATGTCATCATTTCCATGATGTTATGGTCCTCTTCGAAAATGAAAGACAAACATAACCTGCTAACTGTATAACTCCAGGCAAGTACAAGCTTCCGTTTTCCTCAGTTTCCTTAAATAAAAAATTGAGATAATAATAGCCCCTACATCCCAAGGTTGCTGTGAATATCAAATGAGAAAATAATTGCAAAGCATTTACCACAGTGCTATATAAGTAGGCAGGAAGGAAGGTAGGTAGGTAGGTAGTAGCAATAATTGCAATAGTAGTAGTAGTAATGGTGGTGGTGCTGGTGGGAGGAGTGGTGGTGGTGGTGGTAGTAATAGTAGTAGTAGTGGTAGTGGTAGTAGTAGCAAGCCTCTATTTTAATTTAATATTAATTAATGAAAAGTGGAGGGTGCTGGATTGTGATAGAAAACCAGCAAGGAGCCCCATGATGAATGTTTGGTATTCAACATACTTTTTTTTAAACAAATGTTTTATTAACTTCTGTGTTACATCATTGATTTCCACCAGATTTTGAGTTACAATCATTCCCCCTCCCTGTTTTTCCCCTACCCACACTCCCAGAATAGCAGTCCCTCAAGATATCGCTTCCTCCAATCTGCTCTCTCCCATACCTTCTCCCATACCCCCATCGACCTTTCCATTAGAGGAAGGTGAATCTCTGTGCTCCAATGCCTGCACATCTTATTTCCCAATTACAAGCAAAAGAGTATTAATAATAGTATTTATATATATTTGAAACATTTAATGTTAAGACCTCGAATTTCAGATCCATTCCCTTCCTTCCTTGTCACCCATTGCCTCTGGGAAGATAAGTAATTCAGTATGTGTTGTACATGTCTAGCTATGCAAAACATTATCATAGTAGATATATTGTACAAGGCTGCTTATAATTCCCTCCCACTCATTCCACCCCCCACCTGGTCCATTCCCTACATGATCCTGTCCCTCTTCTGTAGTGGGTACTTCCAACCTCCCCTCCCCCCAAGGATGCCCTCCCATCCATCATCCCTCCTCTCATCCCCCTTCCCCCTATTCTGCTGCAGGTTGAGATATCCCATTTAGTATGTATGTCATTCTCTCCCTGAACCAAATTCAACGAGAATGTGGTTTTGCCTTTTTGTCTTCCTATTCTTCCCCTCCCCTGCAGCCACTTCCCCTTGCTTCTTCTACATGAAATAGTTTACCCTACCCTGTCTCTCCCCATCTCCTCTTGCCACTTTCCTCTCTCATCTCATAATTTCACCCCTTGAGTATCCTCCCTTCCCAACAAATTCAACCTATGCCCTCTATCCATATATAACTGTAAACATAGGCACACACATTCACATATGTATTCATATGGCCATACACCCTTCTTCCATTATTTTCATACTGAGAAAGGTTTCATCAGTCACAGTTATTGTTTTTCCATATAGGAATGTAAATAGCTCAACTTTGATAAGTTCCTTTTGATTTCTTTTCCCTGATTACCTTCTCAGGCATCTCTTGCTTCTTGTGTCTGGACGTCAAATTTTCTATTCAATTCTGGTTTTTTCCTCAAGAATGCTTGAAAGTCCTCTATTCCACTGAATGGCCATAATTTCTCCTGAGACAAAATACTCAGTTTTGCTGGGTAGGTGACCCTTGGGTTCAGTCCCAGTTCTTTTGCCCTCTGGAATATCATATTCCATGCTCTTCGATCCCTCAGTGTAGAAGATGCCAGGTCCTGGGCTATTCTGATTGGGTTTCCACAATATTGAAATTGTTTCTTCCTGGCTGCTTGGAGTATTTTCTCCTGGATCTGGGGATTCTGGAACCTGGCTATAATATTCCTGGGAGTTTTCTTTTTGGGATCTTTTTCAGGAGGTGATTGTTGGATTCTTTCAACTTCTATTTTGCCCTCTGGATCTAAAACCTCAGGGCAATTTTCCTTGAGAATTTCTTGAAGGGTGATTTCTAGGTTCTTTCTTTGATCATGGCTTTCAGGTAGTCCAATAATTTTTAAATTGTCTCTCCTGGATGTATTTTCCAGGTCAGTGGTTTTTCCCATGAGATATTTCACATTGCCTTCTAATCTTTCATTTGTTTGGATCTGCTTAACAGCATCTTGATTTCTCATAAAGTCATTAGCTTCCATTTGCTCCAGTCTAACTCTGAAGGAATGAATCTCCTCAGTGAACTTTTGAGATTCTTTTTCCATTTGGAAAATTCGGCTTTTTAAGGCATTCTTCTCCTCATTGCCCTTTTGGGCCTCCTTTGCCATTTGAGTTAGTCTATTTTTTAAGGTGTTGTTTTCTTCAGTCAGGCTGTTGACCCTCATTTCATACTTTTCTTGCAAACTTCTCATTTCTCTTCCCAATTTTTCCTCCACTTCTCTTATTTTATTTTTAAAGTCCCTCTTAAGGTCCTCTATGGCCTGTAACCCACTCATATTTTCCTTTGGGACTTTTGGAGCAGGATTTCTGACTTCATAGTCCTCCCCTTGTTCTATGCTTCGATCCTCTTTGCCCCCAAAATAGGAGTCTAAGGTTGCATTTTTCTGTTTAATTTGTTTCCTTTGCCTTGGCATGTTGCCACTTAATTACTTGACTTTTGGGCTTGTTGCCACAGTATGGCTGGGCCGCCAGACAGGTGAACTTTCATCCAGAATGTGTGGGGGGACAACTTCCGTTTCTGGGAAGCTGGAAACCCACCCACAATCTCCACCCCAGATCACAATCCAGATCCAGGGAGGTTAAAGCAAGTGTGATTACCCCCCGCAAGACTAATTGCTGGATCTCCCTACAATTAATTCACAGGCCAGGAGCTGGAGCTGCCTCTGAAAACTACAAAATGGCGTGTCTCCTCAGTGGCTTCTAGCCCCCAGGGGAGGAAGCCGACAAGTTCCCCAAATACTGGTCCCAAAGTCCGTAGGGCACTAACCTCTCACTTTGTCCTAGGCATGTCTGTGTTGACAATTCTGGAATCGCCACAGCTGCTGGTGTTCTGGGGACCCTCCAGCCAGCTGCTGGCCTAGCTGCCCTGGGGCTCACATTGCGACTCAGGCAGACCTGTGCTCCGCTCCCCGCACACTGGGAGCTGCGCACTGACGGCTCCCAGAGCACTGCACTGGTCCTTCCTGCAGGGCTGCTGGGCTGTCCTCAGTGGGAGGTTAGCTTCTCTGTGTCGTTCTGTGGGTGCTGGGGCTTCAGAAGTTGTTCAGAGTCCCCTTTTACATAGTTCGGAGGTAATTTGGGGGGAGAGTGCCTTGGATGCGCTGTTTCTACTTGGCCATCTTGGCTCCACCCCCTATTCAACATACTTTTAAAAGTGTGTTTCCAACTTTTGGAAAAATAGGTGAGCTGACCTGAAAATCTTGGACCAGTTTATATCCAGGAAATCTTCATTCCTAGTATTTGAATAATTATATTTACTATTTTGTCTTTGGAAATCACAAATTACCCAAAAAATTTAAAGATTTTTTTTTTCATGTTCAGGTTTTCAGAACTTTTATTTCAGAATAGAAAGCATTTATTTAATGAAGAATAATAACCATTGATAGAAGATGATTGGAGTAAAATAGGGTCACTTGGACTAAATACCTTGGAGGCCTATTAAAAAATAGAGGGTAGTTCAACTGCTGATTCAAACACTAACCTTTTCAGCAAGTACTTTTTGCAACTACCTTGGGGAATATGGATAAAACCATTCAAGAGTATAGCAGGCAGGTAAACAGAGAAAACTTTGTTTAAAGTAAATGTAGATCAGCAAAAATTCTTGACCTTTCCTAAATGAGCTTGGACTTGAATAAGGCTGAAAACAGTTTGATAATAATAATAATAATAATAATAATAATAATAATAATAATAATAATAATCTGATAATGATCAAGTATCTTGCCTCACATCCAAGCAAAAAATCATTTTTATTGGAGATGCCTGGAATGACAAGAAGGAGATTTAATAATACTACTTAAATCATCCTACAAACCCCATTTTTGTGCTTATTTTGCCTTCAGTCACAGGATTTAACCTTTAAATTCATGTCGAAAAGCTTTTTTTTTTTTGGTTTAAATTTAGATATGGAAAATTAAAGTGAGCAAAAGGTTGTTTATCTTGTGAAAACAGCATTTATAATTTCATATAACAATAACTATCACTCACTCAGCAAATAGAAACTTGGAATAATTCAGATTTGTAATGTCTGGTTTTTTATTTTGCACATCTTTTGCTATTACTGTTATCTAAGATCTGTTATCTCAGTAGTCCAGCATCTGAATCCTGTATTCCTGAGATGAGTATCTCTCTACTATACTTCCTCTCCTATTTTATCTATGAAACCTTCATGATATAGAAGGCACCTTATGAGAAGTTCAGTACCTGTGTATAGGCATTGCTTTTTGCATGTAGGTAAAGGACAGGATGCTTTATTGTTGTGCTTGAAAGAATTCTATAAAAGCCCCCACCTTTAGATGGTTATGCCACTAACCCATAAAGTTTCATCTATCAATCATTCTTTTTTTATAGTGCCATTTACTTCCAGAAATATCTTTGAAAAATAAAATACCATTGGGGAGGGATAGAATAAAATAATCATTTGCCATCCTGATGTGAATCAATGGATTATAACTTACCAAGCCACTTACATCAAAATTCCAGAGAGAATGAGTTATGGGAAACCACTCTGTCTCATATACATAGGCTATACTGTCTTTTTAGAAGTGTGTGTGTGTGTGTGTGTGTGTGTGTGTGTGTGTGTCCCTTTCATCTATTTCATATTCACTTCATTATAACCCATCTTTACAGTACCCACTGTTTTTATAGTCCATCTGCCCACGTCAAAGATAAAGAACTTGTAAATAGCCTAAAGTTGGCAAAAGGCAGAAGTATACTGTGCCTCATAAGAATAATTTGCCTATATTGACTTCATTACTACCCAACTCTTTTTTCCCCCCACTTAATAGTATTTTTTCCAATTACATGTAAAGATAGTTTTCAATATTCACTTTTATAAGATTTTGAGTTCCCCTCCCTCTCTTTCCTCCCTTTTCCCCAATATGGCATACAATCTGATATAGACTATACATGTACAAACCTATTAGTCATATTTCCATATAAGTCATGTTGTGAAGGAAGAATCAGAACAAAAGGGAAAAACCACTAGACAAGAGATAGACATAGTGGATAGTATTTTCCATTATGAGTCTTGGAATTGTCTTATATCATTGTACTGCTAAGAAGAGGTAGGTCTATCAAAGCTGGTCACCTCCCAGTGTTGCTGTTACTATGTACAGTGCTATCTTGCTTCTACTCATTTCACTCAGTATCAGCTCATGTAAGTCTTTCCAGATTTTTCTGAAATCAGTGTGCTCATCATCTCTCATAACACAATAGTATTTCATTACAATCATATATCACAACTTGTTCAGCTGTTCCCCAATTGATAGACATCCCTTCAATTTCCAATTCTTGGCCATCACAAAAAAGAACTTCTATAAATATTTTTGTACATGTGGGTCCTTTCCTCCTTTTTTATGATCTCTTTGGGATACAGACTTTAGTAGTTCTATTGCTGGATCAAAAGGTATGCACAATTTTATAGCTGTTGGAACGTAGTTCTGAATTGCTTTCCAGAATGGTTGGATAGGTTCACAATGCATTAATGTTCCAGTTATCCCACATCTTTGCCAACATCTGTCATTTTACCTTTTTCATCATATTAATCAATCTGATATGTATGAAGTAGTACCTCAGAGTTGTTTTAATTTGCGTTTCTCTAATTAATAGCAATTTAAAGCATTTTCATATGACTATAGAAAGCTTTAATTTCTTCATATGAAAACTTTCTGTTCATATTATTTGATTATTTACCAATTGGGGAATGACTTGTATTCTTATAAAGTTGACTCAGTTCTCTATATATTCTAGAAACGAAGCCCTTTTCAGAGACACTGGCTGTAAAAATTGTTTCCCAGCTATATGATTCCCTTCTAATCTTGGTTGCATTTTTTTTTTGTTTGGGCAAAACCCTTTTAATTTAACATAATCAAAATCATCCATTTTGCATTTCATAATGTTCCATGTCTCTTGTTTGGTTATCAATAATTCCCTTCTCCATAGATCTGGGAGATAAATTAATCCTCACTCCCCTAATTTACCAATGGTATCACCGTTTATGTCTAAATCATGTACCCATTTTGGCTTTATCTTGGCACACAGTGTAAGATGTTGGTCTATGTCTAGTTTATGCCATACTATTTTCCAGTTTTCCTTTCAGTTTTTATCAAATGTTGAGTACTTATCCCAAAAGCTAGTCTGTGGGTTTATCAAACAGTAGAGTAGAACAGTTATTGACTACACTGTCTTACTTACCTAACCTATGCCCCTATCACTCTATTGCTTAGCCAGTATCAAATGCTTTTAATGATTGATGCTTTATAAGAAAGCTTTTGGTCTGGTACAGTCAGGCAACCATCCCCTGCATTTCTTTTCATTAATTCCTTTAATATTCCTCACCACTGCATCGTGATTTTTTGGGAGGGGGAAGGAGGAAAGAGAATCATGGATTTTAAT
The DNA here is from genome assembly GCA_011680675.1 of Gymnobelideus leadbeateri. Taxonomy (NCBI): domain Eukaryota; kingdom Metazoa; phylum Chordata; class Mammalia; order Diprotodontia; family Petauridae; genus Gymnobelideus; species Gymnobelideus leadbeateri. The sequence goes on along the minus strand of WOXC01003620.1, from coordinate 70,838 downwards.
CTTTCTTAAATTATCAGTCCTGGATCTATTTCCCAGGTCAGTTATTTTTCCAGTGAGTTATTTTATGTTTTCTTCTATTTTTGCCCATTCTTTTGATTTTTTTTTGACTGATTCTTGATATCTCATAAAGTCATTAGCTTCCACTTGACCAATTCTAATTTTTTAAGTAATTATTTTCTTCAGTTGGTTTTGTAATTCCTTTTCCATTTGGCCAATTCTATTTTTTAACAAGCTGTTTTCCTCAGTTAATTTTTGTCCTTCCTCTTCCAAACTATTGACTATTTCTCGTATACCTCTAATTTCTTTCCCAATTGTTCTTCTATCTTTCTTAATTGCCTTTTAAAATCCTTCTTGAGCTCTTCCAAGAAGACTTTTGGGGATTGAAACTGATTCATATTCTACTTTGAGGGTTTGGATTTAGGTTTATTAACAATGTTTTCCTCTTCTGAGTTTGTGTCTTGATCTTCCCTATCACCATAGAAGCTTTTTTATAGTCAAGGTATATTTTTACTTCTTGCTCATGTTTTTTTTTCAAATACTTAATTAACTTCTGGTTTACATCATTCATTTCCACCAGATTTTGAGTTACAATTTTTTCCCCATTTTTCCCCTACCCACCACCTCAGAATAGCACTCCCACAGGATGACCCCTCCTCCAATCTGCTCTCTGCCATATCTTTTCCCATACCACCTTCGACTTTTACATTAGAGCAAACTGAATCTCTATGCCCCAATGCCTGTATATCTTTTTCCCAATTATATGTAAAATAGTATTAATAATAGTATTTATATATATTTTAAACACTTGATTTTAAAACTTTGAATTCCAGATTCATTCCCTTTTTCCCTTGTTACCCACACTTACTGGGAAGATAATCAATTCAGTATAGGTTGTACATGTGTAGCTATGCAAAACATTACCATAGTAGATATATTGTAGAAGACTGTATTTCCCTCCCTCCTATCCCACCTCCCACTTGTTCTATTCTCTACTTTGATCCTGTCCCTTTTCAAAAATGGGTGCTTCCAGCTTCCCACCCCCCCCAGCCTGCCCTCCCTTTCATCATCCCCGCTCTCATCCCCTACCCCCTACTCTCCTGTAGCATGAGATATCCTAGTTAGTATGTATGTCATTCTCTCCCTGAGACAAATTCAATGAGAATAAGGTTTTGCCTTTTTGCCTTTCTGTTCTTCCCCTCCATTGTAACCATTTTCCCTTGCCTCTTCTATATGAGATAGTACATCCCATTCTGTCTCTCCCTATCTCCTCTCATTATATTCCTCTCTCACCTCTTAATTTCAAATTTTAAGCATCATCCCTGCCTATTAAATCCGACCTGTGCCCTCTGTCTATGTATACCTGTAAACATATATACACACATTCACATATGTATTCATGTGCTCATATACCCTTCTTCAACTATTTTCATACTGAGAAGAGCTTCATCAGTTTGACTTTGATAAGTTCCTTATGATTTCTTTTCCCTATTTACCTTCTCAAGCTTCTCTTGCTTCTTGTATCTGAATGTCAAATTTTCTATTAAACTCTGGTTTTTTTCATCAAGAATACTTGAAAGTCCTCTATTCCACTGAATGACCATATTTTCCCCTGAAACATGATACTCAGTTTTGCTGGGTAGGTGATTCTTGGTTTTAATCCCAGCTCCTTTGACCTTTGCAATATCATATTCCAAGCCCTTCAATCCCTCAGCTGCCAGATTCTGTGCTATCCTGATTGTGTTTACACAATATTCAAATTGTTTCTTCCTGGCTACTTGTTGTATTCTCTCCTTGATCTGGGAATTCCAGAGCCTGACTATTATATTCCTAGGGGTTTTCTTTTTGGTATCTTTATTTTCAGGAGGCAATCAGTGGATTCTTTCAACCTCTATGTTGCCCTCTGGTTCTAAAACATCAGGGCAATTTTCCTTAAGAATTTCTTGAAGGTGGGGTGGCTAGGTGGCACAGTGAGCAGAGCGTCGGCCCTGGAGTCAGAAGGACCTGAGTTCAGATCCAGCCTCAGACACTTAATGCACACACAAAAACCTAGCTGTGTGACCTTAGGCAAGTTACTTAACCCCAATTGCCCTCCAAAAGGCAAAAAAAAAAAAAGAATTTCTTGAAGGATTATTTCTAGGTTCTTTCTTTGATCATGGCTTTCAGGTAGTCCAATCATTTTAAAATTATCTCTCCTGGATCTATTTTCCAGATCAGTGGTTTTTCACATGAGATATTTCACATTGCCTTCTATTCTTTCTTTTGTTTGGATCTGTTTAACAGCATCTTGATTTCTCATAAAGTCACTAGCTTCCATTTGCTCCAGTCCAATTCTGAAGGAATGATTCTCCTCAGTAAGCTTTTGAGATTCTTTTTCCATCTAACAAATTCGTCTTTTTAAGGTATTCTTCTCTTCATTGTCTTTTTGAGCCTCTTTTGCCATTTGAGTTAGTCTATTTTTTAAGGTGTTATTTTCCTCAGTCAGGCTGTTGACTTTCATTTCATACTTTTCTTGTATTGTTTTCATTTCTCTTCCCAATTTTTTCTCCACTTCTCTTACTTGCTTCATAAGGTCCTCTATGGCTTGTAACCAGCTCGTATTTTTCTTGGAAGCTTTTGGTGCAGGATTTCTGACTTTACTATCTTCCTCCTGTTCCATGCTTTGATCCTTTTTGTAGTAGGAGTGTAAAGTTGGGGTACTCTTTATTTTGCTTCCTTTGCCTGCTCATGTCACCACTCATTCACTTGACCCTTGGGCTTTTTTTGCCACAGTAGGACTCTGCCACCAGACAGGAGAGCTTCATCCCAAACACTGGGGTTTTCTCAGCTGCTGAAGGTATTAGTTGGGTGCCCTCTCTGAAGCCTCCACACGCTCTGGCAAGCTGGTCACATACCCCAGGACCTACACCCCAGATTGCAATCCAGATCCAAGAAGGTTAAAGCAAGAGTAATTACCCCCCAGACTGATCACCCTATCTCCCTGCAGTCTGCAGGCCAGGAGCTGAAGCTGCAATGTTGTGACAGCTGTGCCACAGCTTCTCAGTGGCTTCTCCCTGTGGGGGCAAAAGCCAAGCACTCCCAACTACTGGTCCCAAAGTCCATACTGCACTGACCTCTCACTTTGTCCTTGGCATCTATGTGTTTATAATTCTGGAAATGCCACAACTGCTGGTATTCTGGAGTATCTCCAGGAGGCAGATGGTCAGGCCTGCCTTGGGGCTAAAACCCCTGGCTCATACAGGACTAGGGTTGGCTCCAAGAGCACTGTGCTGGCTGCTCCCTGGGGGCCTGCCAGGCTATTCTCAATGGGAGGTTAGCTTCTCTGAGTCATTTTGTGGGTTCTGTAGCTCCGAAGTTTGTTCAGAGTTTCCTTTTACATTAGTTGGAAGTGGTGGGAAGCCAGAGCTGTGCAGAAGTCCTGTTTCTACTCTGCCACCTTGACTCCCTATGTTTTTTTTTCCCTTCTGTGTTTCCAGCCTTTTAAAGTTGAGCTCTCCTCTTGGAGCAGAGGGAGCACTGTCCCAAGCTTCTTAAGCTGAGGGCTAGCAGCCTGGTCACTAATGTGCACTGGGGACTCAGGTGCTGGCAGCTAGAGACTGTAGGGGTCTGGCAGCCTCTCTCATGCTGAGCTGGGGTCCTAATAGTGGTGTTTGGAATGTGCTGGTGCCAGGTGGAGTTTTCTGCATATTCTCAGGTCAACATGTAAATATAAAAGAGAGTGGCATGCTCAAATGGCAAATGCTATTTTGACTGTGCTCCACTGCAATCTCTAGGATTTTAAAAGAAAATGATGGCCTTCTGCATTGGGGTCTACAGAGAATCTTTCGAATGTGGACAAGAGTTACTCAGAAGGGGAGGGAGGGAATAAGCATTTATATAGCACCTACTATGGACCAGGCACTATGCTAAGTGCTTTACAATTATCTCATTTTATCCTTATAATAACCATATGAAGTAGGTGCTGTCACCATTTTACTGACAATGAACTGAGACAAAAGTAATTAAGTGACTTGCCCAGTGTCACAAATACAAAACCATGGATATCACTGAATGCTTAACTACCTTTGCTAAAAGAGGTGTCCTTTACAGGTGGAAATCAATCCTGGTTAGTAAACAATTAATGAGGGAATGGACATATTAATGAGGAAATAGGCTAAAAGTTTTCAGCTCCTCCCACTGAGAATATGGCTTGATTATGAGACTCAGATACCTTCAACAATCTGGAAGAAAGAAATCCCTACCCAGACTGTTTTGGTTGGTTTTCTCCTTTATAAGCTAGGTTACCATTAACTCAATGTAGAGGTACATTGACATGGGCTTATGTCCTAAGGTCCAGAATTCACCTAGATTAGATTCTGTTTTACATTCTAAACAAAAATAAGATCTTTAGGGTGACATCCTACCTAAAATCACAGAGCATGGATGGAGAGGATTTGGGCAATCTCAGCTATCAGCAGTGTCCTTCAGAGACTGACTGGCCTACAAAGGCTGGTTCCTGAAAGAGGAAATGAAGGGGGGAAAAACAACCTTAATCCTAATTAATAATTGGTTACCAAGATAATAAATAATAATTTCTCTCACAGCTCTTCCTGATTCTAGGTTCCAAACTTTGTCCATTCTACCTTGCTGCCTATGGACAGTATGAGTGAATTTCAATCTGTATTACTAGGGGGAGGGGGACTACCTATAATGATGAGCACAGGGGTCTATTTGAGTATTTGAAAGTAATTTTATTAGCTTTTATTTCTTATCCAAAGTCACAGAAAGTGCTCATTTCCCCATACATTAGTAAAATATTGATGAGAGAGGGGAAGGTGGGTGAAATGGATGACAAACCTCAGAAGGAAGAAATGGAAATGTAGGATATTCTCTGTGTTTGTTTAATGTGAGATTTCAAAAAAGAAATAATTGATCTAGCTGCTGGCTTTTCCTTCTTTACCAATAACCCTTACTTATTGATGATAAAAATGATAGTTCTTCAAATTCAGAAGACAAATGGACTGGGGGGAAATCGCTTCCAGCAGAAGCTGAACCTAGGGCACTTTAAATTGTCCAGTTTGCTCCAAAGGTCACTATTACTTTGAAAATTGCTTCCCCTTTGAGGCAAAAGGAATTGATTTCATGAGCAGTACTGAATATTTTTGTAAAATTATTATTTTCTACTTTTTAAATGACAAGAATTAGTTTTAAAGATGATACTGCCTGTGATATAATTGTAAGCTACTAGCTAGTGGTGATTATGTTCTATATCTCCACAGGTCCTATACACACTGTACCACAAAAGCAATCACCAGTGATGTTTCTGGATCAGAAGAGAGCAAAGGAAACATTTCATATAAATTCACAGTTTGAAATTTTTCACAGAACACAAAAAGCAAAGTATGAGAACATTGCATTGATTGATCCCCACATATTTTATGCATTCTGAAGTTGTTTGGAATGAAATTTCCTTTTCCATTACTGCCTCTTAGATCTTGTTATTATCATATAAAGCCACTGTTAACTTTGGGGGTTTTATTTTGTAGATTGTCAGTTTGCTAAATCTATTAATTATTATCTTTGCTGATTCTTTAGGATCTTCCAAATAAAACATGTCATCAACAAATAAGGATAGTTTTATATCTTTGTTTCCTATCTGCCATTTATTTCTTTATTTTGATTCATTACTATTGATAAAATTTTCAAAACTTTGTAAAAAATAGTGGAGATTGTGGGCATCTTAACTTTACTCCTATATTTATTAGGAAAGCATCTAGTGTGTCCATAAATATGAACCCAGCTTTTGGTTGTAGATAGATACTTTTGTTGGTATCAAAATGTCCCTTTATATCTACCTATACTTTGTAGGGGTTAGTACAAAATAGGGTTGTTTTCTTGATGTTCTGGATCTATCAAATTAATCATTTGATTTTTTTATCACTACATCTGTAAAGGAATTCCATACTGAGTATGCTGACACATATCCATTTCCCCAGAAAGTTTGACATGGGTTTGATTATATTTTCGGAATATGTTATGATATGTATTTTAGCAGATACTTTATATGTTGAAATTTAAATATTAATTTCAAATTCCAAAATTTCTATAGACAGAACTCTCATCTCATCTTCATACTGGCTAAATCCATGTAATTTTTATAACTTCCCCTAGGCAGGAAAGAAGAGAGAGTATTGTTACCCTAGCAATGAAAACTGAAATTAAATAAAAATACCATAGGATGGTTGAGAAACAGAGCTAATTAGAGCAGATGCCCTTTTTTACTTATTGTTTCCATAAGAATTCTCAATTAGTTGAGAAAACTGTGAAAACGATTGTGAAAACAATAAGAATTTCCCATTTGAAACCAAAAGGTAATAAAGAAATAGCAAAACACACCTGAAAAAAAATGAACTGAGCAAAATTTAAACTAATTTGGAAAATTGTTGGGAAGTCACAAAATCAAAAAAATTCAAGGACTATAAAATCTTGAGGACCGATGGGGCAGGGAGACATCATACATTTTTAAAAGGGGTGGGGGAGAAAGGAGACAATGTAATGGAATTAGAATCAAACACTGTTTCTTAATAAAACTATGATTTATACATTATGTTCTTTCATAATTGAGGCTTCAGAAGATATAATTACATCTACTTTTTTAGGAAAACTGTATTAAATTAGTATTTTGTTATTCAGAGAACTTTTTTGTGAATAACCTAGTGACTGAAATGTTAATTGCATATCATAGCATAGATGAATGATATTTTAAATGTTTAAGATATACTGCTTATTAATAATAAAGCTCAGTAAATAGATAAGATAAAATTAAGGAAATTTTTATAATGATTATTATTGTAGATGATTGAAACCTGTGCAATCCTCATTTTTTTCTATTCTATTTTATAATGGAAATACTTTCATTTCTTAATTTCAAAATAAAACAAGACAGAAAAATGATGGAAGAAAAATGTATTCTTTATAACATAATTTGAGTCCATTTACTTAATTATTTGGTAAAATGATTTATAGTTAGAATTCTCCACATTTAATTTCACTCCATATAATTCAAATATTTCAAAATTTTGAGGCACATGTCTGAGTACATGTTGAAAAATATTTACATGTGAAAAATATGGTTTTCCTAGTGTAAGGAAAAAAGAGATGAATATATTTGATAAAATAATTCAGGGTGAGAGTGGTTAAATTTTAAAATCTTAAACTTAACATTTGATTCAGTGCTTGCAGGAGATTTTTGGAAACTTAATTCAAATCTGAAAATGTCACCAGTCTTTATATTTTACTGCAGTTTAAAATTGGTGCTTTTTTCTGCACCTGTCTACTATTTCTGCCTGTTCAGAAATATGACTTTACTTGGGAAAATGAGCCAGTAAAATCTCTGGGATCTGGCCACTTTAAATTAACTTAAAATGCTTGCAGGGAAAGGTCATAAATAATTTTCTCAACTGTACTTTCATCAAAGGCCATTTGTGAATATTCCTCCTGAAAATTTCAATGATCTATATATCATTTGATAATTCAATGTTCTGTGTTTTTTTAAACTCAATCTTAGATTATATTTCTATTAGCATTTCTGGTGCAATGTTTTAACATTACTACTTAAATGCTTTATTATCCTGAAATAATCATGGTTTTATTACAGTGAAAATTAATCACTATAGGTGCTACATGAATGACTTCAGTGAACTTATTTTTTTTTCATTAACAATATACAATTTATTTTATTTTTTCATATCTACCATATTCACTTTTGTACTAGTCATTCCCCAATTGATAAATGGTCAAAGGATATAAATGGGCAGAATAAATCAAAACAATTTGTAGTCATATAAAAATGCTATAAATCATTATTGATTAGAGAAATGCAAATTAAAGCAATTATGCAATATCATTTTACACCTATCAGATTAGATAAAATTTTGAAGGGGAAAGAACCAAATGTTGGAAGGGACCTGGAAAAATTGGGACATTAATTCACTTTTGGCAGAACTGAGAACTGATCCAACCATTTTAGAGAGCAATCTAAAGTTATGACCAAAGAGTTATTAAACTGACTATAACCTTCGACCTAGCATTACCATTAGAAAGTCTCTTTCCAAAGATGATTGGTGAAAAAGGAAAATAATCTATATGTAATTTGTCTCTATTTTTGTACATAGTATCTGTACTCTAGAATTAAGGTGAGTAGATAAGGAACACTGAGGGTGGATTGCAGAGCAAGTTGAGGAAATGTTTACTATAATAATAAGAATATCATTTGGCTGCTGAGTAGAAAATGGATTGGGGCATGGAGATATTTGAACCAGGGAGACCAATTATACAACTTTTGCAAGAATCTGGGTGAGGAATAATGGCATACTAGGGAGGTAGATGTGTGAGTGAAAAAGTGGAAACATCCAGGAAACGTAAAAGTAAAAGTAAAAGGTGTGACAACAGATTAGATAGATGAGGTAAGTGTGAGTTACACTAGAAAGACCCCAAAGTTGTAAGACAAATTATAAAAATAATAGTTCCCTGGACAGTAGTAGAAAAGTTGGCAGGAGGGAAAGACTTTGTTTGTTTGGTTTGGTTTGGTTTGGTAAAATGTATTTGAGCTCAGAGGAGAGACGAAACCTTGATTAAAAAGGATACAGTTCATATTTTTGGATTTTTTGAATCTTAAGTTATGCACCATTGTTTATGATTCATATCTGTTTTGTTTCATTAATTTAGTTTTCTATTATTCTACTACCAACTAGTTTCAATGATTATTTCATTATAACAAAATTGTCATAACCCCTTTTTTTTGTCCCCCAGTTAGTAAATATGTATTTATTAAATATTTAATGTGTTAAGCACTGGGCTAAGCTCAGGACACAAAGACAAAAGAGAAACAGTTTCCGAATTCAAGGATCTTATATTTTAATGGGGGGAAATATTGTGTGCTTTTGTTTTGATTTTTTTCCCCTATGGACTTTTAGTATAATTTTATTTTATTGTGATCATGAAAGAATGTGTATATTTCTGCTTTTCAGGATTTGTGATTTCTTTAAATCATAAAAAATGACCAATATTGTAAAGGTGCCAAACACAACGGATTAACATATATACTCTTCCTATTTCTATTAAAGAATAAAAACACATGTAGAAGCATACATAGATTTATTATATATCTCTAAGTGCATGTATGTATGTATTGTGCATATACATATATTTATTCATTTATTTATTTTTGCTTTTGGGGTTAAGTGACTTGTCCAAGGTCACATGGCTAGTTTTTGTGTTAAGTGTCTGAGGTCGGATTTGAACTCAGGTCCTCCTGACTCCAAGGCTGGTGCTGTGTTCACTGTGCCACCTAGCTGCCCCTTAAACTTTTTCTTTTTTGGAGAGTGTAGGGCAGTGCAATTAGGATTAAGTGACTTGCCCAAGGGGACGTGGCTAACAAGTGTTAAGTGTCTGAGGCTGGATTTGAACTCAGGTCCTCCTGACTCCAGGGCTGGTGCTCTATTCACTGCACCACCTAGCCGCCACCATATTTATGCACATTCTCTGAGGGAATTTTGTTTTGCTTGACAATGTATATTTGTGAGAAGTTTGTTTTTTTTTTCAATGGTTTTGGGGGTAAGAGGGAATGAAAATAGATGGAAGTCAATATATTTTAAATGTGAGATAAGGGAATTATTTCTGTGAAATGTTGAATGTGCTTTTAGACAAGGCCATTGCATAATAGTTGCTAACAAAGTGGGAATAATCTGTAAATGAATATTGTTTTTAAAAATGGCATACTTTTAAAAAGTAAACATAACATATATAGATAAGTATGTAAATAATGTACACAAAAATGAAAAATGAGAGATATAGAAGTAAGGGCATCACAAACTGATAGGGTAAATATAGAGACACACATACATATCTATCACATTTACATATACATTTACATATGCACATAAATATAGATACATATACATGTGCATATTCACATACAAATATATTTTTAAATTGACTAATTTCCTCATAAGACCTAGAATTATTCAGCTGCATGTAGGTAGAACCTTGACAGACTCAATACACACCAAGTAATGGACAAGCAGTATGGTACAAAGGCAAATCAATTGGATCACAAGCAAAAACCTTGAATTTTCGGGGCGGGTAGGTGGTGCAGTGAGTAGAGCGTTGGCCCTGGAGTCAGAAGGACCTGAGTTCGGATCCAACCTCAGACAACAACACACACAAACAAAAACCTAGCCAGGTGACCTTGGGCAAGTTACTTAACCCCAATCGCCCTCCAAAAAAAAAAAAAAAGAGTTGTTAAAAAAAAAAAAAGGGCAGTGAGTAAGAGCGTCATCCTCGGAGTTGGGATGACCCGAGATCGAAACCGGTCTCAGAAAATGAGCACCCACACATAAATAATGACTAGCCGTGTAACCTTGAGCAAGTTACTTAACCCCAGTTGCTTTAAAAAAAAAAAACAAACCTTGAATTTACTCTAAGATATTCTATTTGCTAGATTATTCTATTAAGAGAAATGTTAATACATGTTTACATGTATTAATTTGTTAATACAACTAGTTCTCAACACACATACACGCATGACCCACTTTAAATTTAATCTGCATTATTAACATTTTCTCCCTCTTTCTCAAATTTAGACAATCAACAAACCAATAAATCAAGCCTGGTTTATGATATTTACAAATTTCTGAGGTATAAATGCTCACTGGGAAAATTAAATAATTGGTTCTTCTGGTTAGCTAGAGTTAACTCCTGCATATTGTTGCGTTGTCTTTGTCTCCCTGAACTTTAGTTTTTTCATTTGAAAATGAGTAAGCTGAACTAGATGATACTTAAGTGCCCTTTCAACTCCTCCTGTGTTTCACTATTTGTCACTCTGTTTTCATATTCATGCTTCCTCAGGTCATTCTGCTTGATTGAAATTCATGGTTGCTTTGTTTTAATTTTTTTTTTTTGTGGGGGAGCATATTATTTGACTGACTCAGAGGTAGGAATTTTTCTTTTCCTTCTAATTCATTATCATAGAGCTAAAAACCTCTCTAATCTACATTACATTTCTTTGAAATACCCTAAATAAAAGTTCAGTAAAGCACCACTATAGTCTCCTGTTCATTATTACCAATTGTTTAGGTTCAGTTATATATCTTGCCAAAGTGACATGTCGAAAAGTGATGTTAAGAAACATAATAAATCAGAAAACAAAATAAATGTTATTAATAAAATAGTTCAACATCAATTAAAAACCTAGGAGCCTCGACCCTAAAAATACCAGTGTCTTTAGCTACTAAAATAGTCTTATGTGAGGAGTCTACAGAATAAACACTAAGGGGGATTTTGCTAATATATGCATTACCAATACACTGGAGCCTTTTTACAAACCAAAAAGTAAATAATAACTTAAAAGACTTTCAAATTCAGGGTGACCTAAACCCATGGAAAATAATTTAATTTAATTCACTGAATTTGAACCTTGGACTTATGAAATACACACACACACAAACACACATATAATCAGAGCTGCATCAAAAATGAGGCGCAGCTAGTTGGCACAGTGAATAAGAGTGCCGGAGTTGGGAGGACCCCAATAGGGATCAGTTCTGGCCTCAGATTAGAACCCACACAGAAATGACTGGCCATGTAACCTTGAGCAAATTACTTAACCCTAATTGCTTTAAAAAAAAAAATGAAAGGGACATCATTCCAAGGTGATGATCACTTGCTGCAAGAAGTCAACAAAAGGCTAGTTTCTCACTTCCAGGGACATTGTGGAGGGAAATTCTTACCTAGAATGTGATCTAGATGGTCTTTTCCAACTATGCAGTTATGATTGTCAATTTACTGATGACAAGTCAGAATTTGATGTACCAAAGGATGCCTCGTAAATCCATGAGAATGTCAAAAACATTTTGGTTTCAATGAAAGTAACAGCATAAAACTCATTATGTGGATTGATTCTCAGTTCTTTAGCAGACCCCCTAGGTGTGAATTCTCCACTACTCTTCAATTCAATTGGCAAAACTCACACTGACCTTGGCTTATTTTCTTCTGCCTGCTGTGCAAATAACTGATGTAAATTGAATGTAAGTTCAACTTTAAATGTATTCCACATTATACCAAATTAAAAGTACATTGGGCAGCTGTTCAAAAGGACAGCCAGATGATTTGAACAAGAGAACAACCTCATTCCTTCTTGGTCTTTTTTTCTCAGAATGTATTCCCCCCTACAATGGGAGAGATGGCTTAACACACTGAGAGTTTCATGTGTCTCTCAGTCATTCCCTATTCTCTGTAGATTTTGTCATATTTTATGTTGAGATCCCATGTTACAAAGATTAATTATCTTTCTACCATGAAGTAAAGGCAATCCTGGGTAATAGTTTCAAAATATGGTATTAGAAAATAAATTGTTGAGTTTCAGTTGCTTCACAAGTTTGAAGGAATTTGTTTTACTGTATTCTCTCCAATCTTTAAAATTCAAAAAAGGTTGGGAATGTTGACAAGAGAATCTGAAAGGAAACCCATTCAAAAGGTATATTCACAATATATACTAATTCCTGTATAGGGAACTGAACTAGATGGGCACAGAGAAATCGAGATTCTAGTTAGGAAAACAAAGTGAACACAAGGACCAAGAAAATTTCCATGAGTGACTGGGCTCTTCATAAAAACAAAATTCAACCTTCAACGAGTTAAATTTGAAATAAGTTCTCCATCTTTCATTTTTAAAAAGAAGATATACAAAATGGAACACATTTTGCCAAAGATCTGATTTCCCCAAGCAGAGATTTATTTTATCTCATACTAATGGCAAACATTCTAACAGAGCAATCAAAGCAGGATGGGAAGGAATGGTGGCATGAGGGGGTGGGACTGCAGAGAAAATACCATTTGAGATAGGTTTTATTGTATTTGTGCAGTGAGATATAATGAATGTTTTATATTACCTTTAATTGGAGCACATATATTAGTAGCATAATCCATAAATCACAAGTAGAGAAAAAAATAACTTCAAGCTAGAAATTTGACACATTTCACATAAACATAGACACATCAGCTATTAAAATAAATGCATGTCTTACTAAGAAAATAGATCAAAATCAAACCTAATAGTTCACTTACCAAATCAGAGACATCCCCTATTGAATCATTACTTATTGAATACTGAATAAGATACACCATCTATCAAACTACATACCTTATATAGTAAATCAAACTCACCATCTGATTCAAATGTCTCCCACTAAATAAAAAAAAAAACTAATAAATCAAGGCATCAAAGAATTTCATTTAAGGCAAATATGCTTCATCACCAGATTTAACACACATCATGGTAAAGTTAGTATATTGAAACAAAATTGTTTTGTTTTTTTTAATTTTGCTTTAGTTTTGTTGGCATTTTCACTTTTACCTTTTTCAAACGTATTTATTTGGGATACCTTAAAGCCATATAAATTGAAACTTAGGAATTATTTGACAAATTACCACTATAATCTGAGGTGGGAATTATGTTTAACAATAAATTGCTTTCAATAATATACAAGCAGTCCTGAATCAAATATTTACATGTTATTATTAGACTACACATCATTCTTATCTATGGGTAAAACAGTGCAATGTTCACATTCTTTTCTCCCTCCCTTCTCTACCCTCACCTTTCTCTCTGTCTCTCTCTCTTTGTATCTTATTCTTTTCTTTCATTCTCTGATATGCTGTCATTTCCTCCCTTTCCTATTCCAGTTATTTCTAAGTATAAACATCTTTCTATCCTTAGCTATCTCTCTAAAAATCCTTCCCACACCCCCGTGCCTTATACCCTCCCCCACTCATACACTCAAGATATCACTTTAAAAGAGCACCATTTTTAGAGTCAGGAAACCTGGGTCCAAATCTCAGCTCTGCTACTTTAAATTTCTAAGATCTTAATTTTCATGTCCTCAGTTTCTTCATTTGTAAAATGAAGGACTTACACTACATAATCTTTTAGTTATCTTTTATCTATGATCCTTTGATCTCCTTTTCTATCAAGTTTCAGTTCAAAAGTAAGAGGTTGAGGGAAATGACAAATGTACATTATCAAACCAAGGCAAGCTACTATTTCACAATATATAATATATAAGCACTAAAAAGTTGTAAATTTTTTTAAAAAATCAATTTTCGAAGATGGTGGAGTAGAAACAGCTCATCCAAGCCACTCTGCCCCCAGATTCCCCCCAAACTATGTAAAAGGGGACTCTGAACAACTTCTGGAGCCCCAGCACCCAAAGAATGACGCAGAAAAGCTAACCTCCAAATGAGGACAGCCCAGCAGCCCTTCAGGAAGGACCAGCGCAGTGGTCTGGGACCTGGCAGCGCGCAAGGAGCCGAGAGCCCAGGTCTGCGTGAGCCGCGGTTTTAGCCCCAGGGCGGCAGGGCCAGCAGCCAGCTGGAGGAACCCCAGAACACCAGCAGCTGTGGCGACTCCAGAATTATCAACATAGACATGCCTAGGACAAAGTAAGAGGTTAGTGTCCTATGGACTTTGGCACCAGTATTTGGGGAATGCGTCAGCTCCCTCCCCTGGGGGCTAGAAGCTACTGAGGAGACACGCCATTTGGTAGTTTTCAGAGGCAGCTCCAGCTCCTGGCCTCCAAATTGTAGGGAGATCCAGCGATCAGTCTTGGGGTGTAATCGCTCTTGCTTTAACCTCCCTGGATCTGGATTGTGATCTAGGGTGGAAGTCGTGGGTGGGTTTCCAGCTTGCCAGAAACGGAACCAAGGCAAAGGAAACAGAAAAATGCAACACTAGACTCCTATTTTGGGGGCATAGAGCGGGAAAAGGACTGTGAGGTCAGAAGTCCTGCTCCAAAAGCCCCAGGGGAAAACATGAGGGGGTTGCAGGCCATAGAGGACCTTAAGAAGGACTTTAAAAATCAAATAAGAGAAGTGGAGGAAAAATTGGAAAGAGAAATGAGAAGGATGCAGGAAAAGTATGAAATGAGGGTCAACAGCCTGACTGAGGAAAACAACACCTTAAAATAGACTAACTCAAATGGCAAAGGAGGCCCAAAAGGGCAATGAGGAGAAGAATGCCTTAAAAAGTCGAATTTGGGGGCGGAGCCAAGATGGCGGAGTAGAAACAGCATTTCCAATGTGCTCTGCCGCACACAAATTTCAAACAATGTGAAAGGGAGCTCCAAACAACTTCTGGAGCCACAGCACCCACAGAATGGCACAGAGAAGCTAACCTCCTGTTGAGGACAGCCCAGCAGCCCTGCAGGGAGCGGCCAGCACAGCGCTCTGAGAGCAGGCAGCACAGTGCCCTGGGAACCAACAGCGCAGCCCGCAGAGCTGAGCCCAGGTCCGCGGTTTTCGCCCCAGGGAGGCCAGGCCTTCAGCCAGCTGGTGGAACCCCAGA
This sequence comes from Gymnobelideus leadbeateri, assembly GCA_011680675.1. Classification (NCBI taxonomy): domain Eukaryota; kingdom Metazoa; phylum Chordata; class Mammalia; order Diprotodontia; family Petauridae; genus Gymnobelideus; species Gymnobelideus leadbeateri. The sequence continues at coordinate 55,462 of WOXC01003620.1, read as the reverse complement.
ACACCAGCAATTGTGGCGATTCCAGAATTATCTGCACAGATATGCCTAGGACAAAGTGAGAGGTTAGTGCCCTATGGACTTTGGGACCAGTATTTGGGGAACACGTGGCTTCCTCCCCGGGGGCAAAAAGCTGCTGAAGAAACAGCTGCACAGAAGCCATTTTGCAGCGTCATTAGTGGCTCTAGCTCCTGGTCTGTGAACTGTAGGAAGATCCAGCAATCAGTCTGGGGGTTAATCGCTTCTGCTTTAAACTGCCTGGATCTGGATTGTGGTCTGGGGGGGAAGTTTGGGGTGGGTATCCAACTTGCCAGAGTGGGTGGAGGCTTTACAGAGGCCACCCAACTGGCGGAAGTTGTGAAGACCCCACGTTTGGGCAGAAGCTCCCCTGTCTGGTGGCAGAGTCCTACTGTGGCAACAAGCCCAAAAATCAAGTAATTAAGTGGCAATATGCCTAGGCAAATGAAACAAAATAAACAGAAAAGTTCAACATTGGACTCCTATTTTAGGTGCAAAGAGGCTCAAAGCATGGAGGAGGACTGTGAGGTCAGAACTCCTGCACCAAAAGCCCCAAATGAAAATACAAGCTGGCTACAGGCCATAGAGGACCTTTAGAAGCAGATAAGAGAAGTGGGGGAAAATTTGGGAAGAGAAATGAAAAAGATGCAAGAAAAGTATGAAATGACAGTCAACAGCCTGACTGAGGAAAATAACACCTTAAAAAATAGACTAACTCAAATGGCAAAAGAGGCTCAGAAAGGCAATGAGGAGAAGAATGCCTTAAAAAGCCGAATTTGCCAGATGGAAAAAGAATCTCAAAAGCTCACTGAGGAGATTCATTCCTTCAGAGTTAGACTGGAGCAAATGGAAGCTAGTGACTTTATGAGAAATCAAGATACTATTAAACAGATCCAAACAAATGAAAGAATAGAAGGCAATGTGAAATATCTCATGGGAAAAACCACTGACCTGGAAAATAGATCCAGGAGAGATAATTTAAAAATTATTGGACTACCTGAAAGCCATGATCAAAGAAAGAACCTAGAAATCACCCTTCAAGAAATTCTCAAGGAAAACTGCCCTGAGGTTTTAGATCCAGAGGGCAAAATAGAGGTTGAAAGAATCCACAGATCACCTCCTGAAAAAGATCCCAAAAAGAAAACTCCCAAGAATATTATAGCCAGGTTCCAGAATCCCCAGATCAAGGAGAAAATACTACAAGCAGCCAGGAAGAAACAATTTCAATATTGTGGAAACACAATCAGAATAGCCCAGGACCTGGCAGCTTCTACACTGAGGGATAGAAGGGCATGGAATATGATATTCCAAAGGGCAAAAGAGCTGGGAATGAACCCAAGGTTCACCTACCCAGCAAAACTGAGTATCCTCTTTCAGGGGAAACTATGGTCATTCAGTGGAATAGAGGACTTTCAAGCATTCTTGATGAAAAAACCAGAGTTGAATAGAAAATTTGACATTCAGACACAAGAAGCAAGAAATGCTTGAGAAGGTAATCAAGGAAAAGAAATCAAAAGGAACTTATCAAAGTTGTACTATTTACAGTCCTACATGGAAAAACAATAACTGTGTTTGATGAAACCTTTCTCATTATGAAAATAATTGAAGAAGGGTACATGGCATATGTTCACATGTATACATGGATAGAGGGCACAGGTTGAATTTGATGGGAAGGGATGATTTTTTTTTTTTTTTGGAGGGCAATTGGGTTGGGTGACTTGCCCAGGTTCACGTGGCTGGGTTTTTGTTTGTGTGTTGGGTGTCTGGGGCCGGATCCGAGCTCGGGTCCTTCTGCCTCCAGGGCTGGCTCTCTGCTCACTGGGCCACCTAGCCGCCCCAAGGAAGGGATGATTCTTAAGGGGTGAAGTCAAGAGGTGAGAGAGGAAAGTGGCAAGAGGAGATGGAGAGAGACAGGGTAGGGCAAACTATCTCATGTAGAAGAGGCAAGGGGAAGTAGTTGCAGGGGAGGGGAAGAATAGGAAGGCAAAAAGGCAAAAGCATATTCTTATTGAAGTTGGCTCAAGGAGAGAATCACATACATACTAAATGGAATATCTTACCCTCACTCACTCTCCTGAGTAGAGGAAAGGGGGATGAGAGGGGGGATGATGGATGGGAGGGCATCCTTGGGGGGAGGGGAGGTTGGAAGTACCCACTATAGAAGAGGGACAGGATCATGTAGGGAATGGACCAGGTGGGGAGTGGGATGAGTGGGAGGGAATTATAAGCAGCCTTGTACAATATATCTACTATGATAATGTTTTGCATAGCTAGACATGTACAACATATACTGAATTACTTATCTCCCCAGAGGGAATGGGTGACAAGGGAGAAGGAAATGGATCTGAAATTCGAGGTCTTAACATTAAATGTTTCAAATATATATAAATACTATTATTAATACTCTTTTGCTTATAATTGGGAGATAAGATGTGCAGGCATTGGGACACAAAGATTCACCTTCCTCTAATGGAAAAGTCGAAGGGGGTATGGGAGAAGGTATGGGAGAGAGCAGATTGGAGGAAGCGATATCTTGTAGGACTGCTATTCTGGGAGGTTGGGTAGGGGAATAATGGGGGGAAAATGATTGTAACTCAAAATCTGGTGGAAATGAATGATGTAAAACAGAAGTTAATAAAGCATTTGTTTAAAAATAAAAAAAAGATAAAAAATCAATTTTCCAACAACTTTTCTAAATATTTAAATATATTCTAAAATTCTTTTTTGGATAAAGTGATCACTTTAAAAATTCTCAAAATTTAAGCCACATCATATCTTTCCTCACATTTTATTTGCAATTTATTTACAATTTTATTTACATTTATTTATAATTTCCATTATGACTTTGGGACCTAATTAGGGAATTAGATTAATTAATCAATGTCTATTATGATAGAAAATAATCTTAGAATATTTCGGAATATATTTTAACTAAAAGATTTTTTCTAAAATTAGCTCTTCATGCCTGTAGTTTGGAAAATATAATATAATGATCTTTATTGACAATTTTTACAAGATTGTGATATTTGAAGCATGTATTTTAAACTCTAAACATGCAACTCCACTTTTTCATCTACCTTATAATATGCAACTAAGGTTACACACACATATCCAGTTTAAAATCTGATGATAATGTTTTTGCTTCTTAGAAACATCAATAGTCTTGTTATAAGTAGTAATAGAATTATGACAAGAAAGAAAGGTAAGGTGGAACCACAATAAAGGGAATGGATCTCAAATTCTAAGAATCTAAAACAAAACAAAACAAAACTACTTGTGACTTTGAGAGATAAACCTAGACAACCTATTTATCTCTTTATTTGCCCCTTCTCTTTTTTTTTTTTATTGAAAAGCCTGGTTTATTGCCCTGGAAATTATGGTGTTTCTTTTGCAAATTTTTGACTGTTTAAGCCTTAAAAATAGTTGCAAATCATTTATGAGATAGTCAATATGACCATTCCTTTCTTATGGCAATTTGTTTTGTTTTTAATGGGAAAAATGCACTTATTACTGCTCAGCAGCTTTTCATTATTGCTCTCTCTCCATCAATATAAGCATTGATTAATCGTAATTGCACTGTGGGTCAGTGTGACTTGATTAGAACATAAAGTAACAAGAATTGTACAAGTCTGTCAAAAGAAAGGATGTCAATTCAATGGAACAGATAAGACATGTTTATTCATTTGAGGGAGAGGACATGACACAGCGCAATGCTACTGAGACATTATGGAGAACTGAAATAGATGTTTAATGTATATTTTGATTTATATGATTTAAATCACACACACACACACACACACACACACACACACACACACACACACACACTGGTCAATTAGATGGCACAGTAGAAAGAATATTGGACCTGGAGTCAAGATCAGGTGACACTGGATTCTTACGGCTTCTCTTTTACCTTTTGAAACTCACAAGGTCAGAGACTCAATTCCCTTCACCAAGAAAAGGACAAACATAGAAACCAAGCACCAAGGATTGTTTCTTTGGGTGAAGTGAACTTAATTGCTTAAGCTTTATTTTTTTTCAAACAGTATTGTCTGCCATTAGATTCTGTGAATGGAGTCCTACTGTGAACAGAGAAGCTAAAAGCAGAAAAGCAAGAAACCTTATTGTTAAAAGGATGAAACTGAAACCCACAGAAGGCAAGTATATATTCTAGTATCACAGAGGATTAGAAGATTAAAAAAATAAGGGGCAGCTAGGTGGCGCAGTGAGTAGAGCACCGGCCCTGGAGTCAGAAGGACCTGAGTTGGGATCCGACCTCAGACACTTAACCCACACAAAAAAAAAAAAAAAACCTAGCCATGTGACCTTGGGAAAGTTACTTAATCCCAATCGCCCACCAAAAACCAAAAAAAAAAAAAAAAAAAAAGTAAAAAAATAAAACAAAGCAAAACATTAGGCCCTTTCTACTTCTGATCCTATTTTGAGACGCTTATTATCCAGTCTGTGAATCACAGTTCTCATAATTCAAAACATTCTTATAATGCTTGAGTGGGAAAATAAAACTGCATCTCTTAATTCTTAAAATGTGATCGTATATCATTCTTATGTAATAACCTCTAGCAAAAGTTTACCTGACCACAAATTTAAAAAAAAATCCTGGAATTTGCAGTTAGTCACAGTTTGGAAAGAGTAGAAACTACATCACTCCTGGGCCAGGAGAAAAGAGGATTTTGTATAAACTAGAGTTTAAGAGATTGTGAAATATAAGAGAGAAAGGAAAGGTGACAGTTGTCTCATGGCAGCATTACTACTTGGGCACCAACTGGTTTCTGCTCCAATCTGCAGTTTCCTTTCTTAAGACCATGAAAAATGACATCCTTCTAAATGAACAAACTGGCGAAGATGTGTATGTGTTTTTAATTCAGTGAATCGATGTCTGTATCTGTCTGTCTATCTATACATACATGCATACACATATATACATACATACATATATATATATGTATATGCCAGAGTTCATATTATTTCATGTAAACTGTTGACTCTATCCTTATGTTGTCTAGCATACTTTTATTTGAAATGTAACTATATAATGGAAACCACACAATAGAGCTGGGTATTTCCTATTGCAAGCCCAAAAGCTGTACTCCCAGATCACTCTTAGCAAATTACCCTCAGACCATTTTAACAGTGTTGTGCTGTCTTACTGGAAGGATAAGCATGAGTCATTTTATAACTACACTTGAAAATGCAGAAAATCTATGAATGTAAGCCACACATAAATCTAACCTACCAACATAAGCCAATTTAATAATTATTTTTAAAATTATATTACATTATGGCAGTTCTTTGGCTAAAGTCCTACTCAGGATCATAGAGTGAAGGTGACCCTCAATTTTTGCAAGTTGTTCTAGGACAGCATAAACTATGGCGGGTCCTATAAAAATTAGAATGATTTTGAATATAGGTCCATTAATAAACAAGTTTTTGGTGGACTGAGAACTAGCCTAGCTAAATTCTGCAAGACTTATTGCTGTGATGAATTCTTTGGCCATTTCATCTATCAAATGCTACTTGTTTTGCTTTAGAGAGTTAGCGACTGAACTCAGCTAAGGGAGATCATATTGCAAGGCATTGAAATCACATGTCTGCTTTATTAATTATTATTTCTTATTTTTGTTCTACTTGTAATAATATTCATCTTAACTACTTTTTGTGTCATCTTTATTAAGGGGAAATATTAATGTCTTTCCTAAAATATTCTAACATCAGAAAAAATTTGATTCTTTATTGGATAGATAGAAATAGTCTTTTTATTTTTTTAAATATATACAAAACAAATCACTTTTAACAGAAATGTTTCACTGATGAACTAAATTTTAATAAAGCATAAATTTAATCCTATAGTTGAAAAAGACGGAAAACAGCACCTCCACTGGCTTTGCCACTCAATCTACAATCATACCTACCATGATGGGTCTACTACCCAAACATTTGTAGCCCAGTTACATATAGACTTACAAAATCAATTAAGCATGAGCCTTTAAATTTGGTATAGGTCTCCATAGCATATCCACAGCACTTGTGACATTTTTCTTTTTCCTTAATGAGAGTAAGGCAGAGTCCTCATTCACTTATTTCTGTCTATGTGGTGGTGGAATGTTTAAGCATATCAATTAATTTGAGCAGAGAGATACTGAATTTTCCTGTAACTAGGTAGATTCTATATGGGACTTTTCGGTAGTTAATACAAATTTTATATTTCCTCAAATATTCTATGACTTGCCAATACTCTGCTAAGAAAAATTTGTCTCATATTTTACAGGAAAAAAAAAGAACTGTTTATCTTGATCTCCCTCCTCTCTCTTTTTCCTCATTTTATATGACTCATATGCCTTCTGCCATAGTCTCCTCCTCCATTCCTGTCTCTCATGATGAGGTGGCCTTACTTTTTAATAGGTCTAATCTCTCTATCTGTGCAAGTAATCCTATTCCATCCTGTCTCCTCCAGTAGATTTCCTGCTCTGTCATCCTCATTTTATCACTTGTTTTCAATCTGTCCCTGTCTACTGACTCATTCTCTACTGCCTGTAACTATGTCCACATCTCCCCCATCCTCAAAAACAAACAAAAAAACTCCACAACTTTCTCCTTCCATCCTTATTAACTATCAATGTCTTCTCCCCTTTATAGCTGAACTCCTTGAAAACTATATCGTATGTGCCTCCAGTTTCTGTCCTCTCACTCTCTTCTCAACCTCTTACAATACAGGTTGCATCCTTATCATTCCACCAAAAACCACTATCTCAAAAATTACTAGTTGTCTCTTAATTGCAAAATTCGATGGCCTTTTCTCAATCCTCATTCTCCTCAACCTCTCTGTTCTCTCACACTGTTGCTAACCCTCTTCTTGATGCTCTTATCTGTCTCAATTTGGGGGCCACAATTCTCTTTTGGTTTCCCTTCTGCCTATTCAGACTTCTCCTCAATAATCTTTGCTGTATCTTTATCCAGATAATGCCTTCTTACCATAGGTGGCCCACAGGGTTCTTTCCTGAACCCTCTTCCCTTCTCTATCTATTGTTCTTTTCTTGGTGATCTCTTCAGTTACAATGGATTTATGTTACAATCATCTTTATGCTGATCTATGCTGATTTCGAAAATCCAGTTATCCTGCCCTAAACTTTCTACCTAACTTAATAAGCTTAATAATAATGACACGATTTGTACCTCTGACTGCCTTTCAGATGTCTCAAACCAGACATACAGTAGACATCTTAAACTCAACACGACCAAAACAAAACTCCTTACTTTTCCCCCTAAACCTTCCTCCCTCTTACCTTCCCTATTACTATAAAGGGCAACATTATCCTCCCATTTCCTCAGGTTCATTACCCACATGCCATTTTCAACAACTCACTATCTCTTGTCTCCCTCCTCCTATATTCAATTTATTGCAAAGACCCAGTGATTTTGCCTTTGTAACATCTCTCAATTAAGCCCTTTCTCTCTTCTAACACTGTCACCACTCTGGCACAGGCCATCATAACCTCATACTTGGACTGTTACAATAGCCTGGTGATTATTTCCACTCTTCAAACCATTCGACATTTAGCCACCAAAGTGATTTTTCTAAAGTACAGGCCTGATCACGTCACCCTCCTACTCAATATAATCCAGTGGCTCCCTATCACCACCAGGAGAAAATACAAAATCCTGTTTGCTGTTCAAAGTTCTTGAAACCCTAGTCCCCTCCTATCTTCTAATCTATAGGAAGCCTTTCCCAAACTCTCTTATTTCCAGTGCCTTCCCTCTTTTAATCTTTCCCAATTTATCCTGCATATGGTTTGTTTGTACATATTGGTCTGCTAGTTGTCTCTCCCATTAGATTGAGAACTCCTTGAGGGCATGGATTGTCTCTTGCTTCTTTTTGTATCGCTACTACTTATCACAGTGTTTGGCACATAGTGGCCTGGCACTTAATAAATGCTTATTGACTAAATTACTATTGACTTCCTGATTTCTAAAAAAGACTAACAATTCTTCAGGTGAAAGTAAGAAAAATAAACCACATCCCTATGTTGTGTAGTCTAGTGAATTTTGTCCTACCACTGAAAATTAGTATATTGTAACCTTAGAGGTCACCTAGTTCAATAATTTCATTTAACAGGTGAGGAAACTGAGGCCCAGAGAAATTACATGATTTGCCCAAGTTTGCAAGAGTAGTGAATAGCAGAGTTGGGATTTGAATCAAGTCCTTTGACTGGCTCCAAATCCAATACACTTTTTGCTGTACCGTGGTACCTAATTATCTAAGTACTTAACACATATGATATTGAATTTTAAGTTTTGAACTCAGTTTGTGTTTTTATTAGTATAAAGAAATTCTGATGAGGAATCACCTTATACCAATGCAAATTGGAATCTTCTATATAGTTTATAGTCCTAGAGAGTTTCCTAGATCCTTGAGTAGTTAAGTAATTTAATTATCACATAGGTAATATGTGTCAAAGATGGTAAGAAGGGAAATATTTGACACATGAAACCAGGCCTTTTTGAGTCTCAGGCAATTTTAGTATATAATACATTATGGTCTCACTGAATTGTAAAGATACAACAAAATCTTTTAAACCTGTATATTTAACATGAATTGTAACTGTCACTAACCATTTGCTTTTTTGTCTTTCTAAATTTTGATTTTCTTTATAATTAAAAAAAAATTTTTTTCCTCAGGGGAGGAACACAAAACACTAGAAAAAAAAAAAACACTAGACCTAGATCTTTCTCCTGGATTTGCCATTCTTTGGGTTTATAAACCAAGAAATAAATTAATCAATAATTATTTATTAAGTACCCCTAGTACACCAGTCACTGAACCAAATATTGGGAATACCAAGAAAAAATGAAATTATTTCTTTCCTTAAGAAGTTTACATTCTATTAGATAATGTGTTTACATATAGATGTATGTGAAACATGTGGATAGGGGCTGAATCTGTAATTTAATTGATATATGGAGTTTCTAATGAGGATCTTTTTTTAGCAATAAAAATTCTTCACACATTATTTCTTAGAGAGTTGCCTAGAACATTGGGAAGTTAAATGAGTCGCTCAGGGTCCCACTGCTGTTAAGTACTAAGATACTTAAATACTGAAGTGAGATCTGAACTTAGATCTTCTTAAATCCATGTCTATTGCCCTATCTGCTACCATATTCTACCTCTCTCCACTGTGCCACACTACCTCTTAAATCTCTAAGTAACATGTGTTATTATTTAACTGGTAACAATAATAATAATAGCCATAATAATAAGTTCCTGATTTATTGTTAGTTTGTACATATCTAGCCACTATAATTAATAGGTGACTTTTCTTCTCCATGTCTCTATTACTTAGTGTGTATCACATTTGAAATTGAGGCATACTTCTTCAAGCCAAATTATGCTTTATTAGCAAGAGCACTACTAGTCAATAAAAAAGGTCAATAGTCTTGCCTTAACTGATGCCAAAGACCCAGAATTGAAAATGTAATTATTTTTTTAAGCACAGAACAAAGAACAGAACACAAATTATGTCATTGGTTATGGATTCACAAAAATCATGGGGTTTTAGGCATCATGATTGGTTACATTAAATAAAGTTTGCGTAGCACACATGTGACAAGAAGATCACTTCTTTTTCTTTAAGGAATGCTTTTATGAATGTATGAGGTCCAGCTAAAACTTGAGGTCACTGAAAAAGACTTAGGAATGTTGACTAACTGGTATCTGGGGAATTAGATAGGATCACCTTTTTAATTGCTAAAGATGGGACAAGGTCAGTTAGTCCAAGATAACACAGACAAACTTAGCAGGTAATGCTGATATGAATATACATATAACTTTAGAGAGAGGGAAACAGCTTTGGAACTCATGAGTTTCTTCATTCAGAGACAGAGAAAAGGCTTGGGAATGTTACAAAGAATACAAAATATGGTTACAAAATAAAATAGCTTAGACAGTAAAAACAAATATAAAATACAGGAACAAGAATTAATTCTCACATGTGGCTCTTTATAATGTTCTAGATTTTAGTCAAGCTTGGCAGAACTCCTTTGTTTGCCACATACAGTTCTCCAATGACCCCTCCATCCACACCTCATCCTTCATTTTTTTCCCCTTCCCTATTCCTTTGATTACAAACCCACTACTGCCCAGAATGGACAATACCATTCACAAAATCCCATTCTGAAAAGTTCCTCCCTTCCTTCAAGGTATTACTATGAGCCACATGGGTGCCACCTCCATTAAACCCCATCTGTATCTTTCCATTGGACCCACATTGCCCTAGAAGAGAAAGTGAGACTGATGACCTTACACAGCTCTCCCTCACTTAAATCCACTTTACTTGCAAGTCATGGTATCATCATCCTGATTTCATGGTCCTGTTCAAAAACAAAGGAAAAACAACAACTTGTGAGTATTCTGAACTGCTCCACTGTAGACCCACTGGCCAGTTCCAGTTGGACAACTTCTGCCCTGTCCTGTCCTGCCCTGTCCTCTCATCTCCTCTTCTCTCTCCTCTCTTCTCCTCTCCTTTCCTCTCCTCTCCATGGGGTATCATTCCCTTAAATACAGCCACTCTGCCCAAAGGAATGTATATTTTGGTGACTGAAAACTAGAAAGATTATCTAGGGGATTACTGGCAAGATTTCTTTTCAAAGACTATGGCTTAAACCCAATTCACTCTGACTCTCCTTCACTGGACACCAATAGTCCCATTCCAAGCACCATTTAGTAGTCATTGTCCTGATGACTCAGAGAGAATGTGAACAGTAATTGGTTCTATTTTGGCTAGAAATCCTGAGAGTCTTCCCCAAAATTGATTTTTTTCTTTAAATTTTGATTAGAAAAAAGGAGCCATTCGTTGGTGCATTTCTTAACCAGCCTTAATCATTGGGTGGGCATTGCCTCACTCAAAGTGAGAACTCAAAGACCTTAGCTTAAAAAGACCAAGGTCTCCCACTGCATCAGGGGCCATTTTCAGTCATCCTGATCTATACCTTGCCATTGGACCCAGATGGTTGTGGAGGAGAAAGTGAGGCCGGTAACCTTGCACAGCCCTCACCCACTTAAATCCATTTTACTTGCAAGTCATGCCATCACTTCTCTGATGCCATGCTCTTCTTTGAGAATGAAGGACAAACAACAAGAAGCCACATATTCGATAAAGTCTTTCCTGAATCCACTGAAGAAGAAACTGACCTCTCTCTCCTCAGATTTCTCCTAGCACTTTGTGAGAATCCTTCACTTGTGTTTATCACACACTCTAGCATGCCACAGTTATCACTGGATTTGTGCTCTCCTTTTCAGAGCATAGTAAGCTCACCGAGAACATATTCATAGATTATACAAAAACATATTTAGAGCTGGAAGAGACCTTAGAGGTCAAACAGTAGACTCTACCCACAGCCACTTTGTAAATGAGGAAACTAAAGCCTAGAGATGTAACATGGTTTATGAAAGGCCATGGAAGTAACAAGTAGAGCCACAACTGAGATTCAAGTTGTAGTTCTTCAAGTTTAACATGCTTTCCACAGTCAAAGAGCCAATAAGTGTCTAAGGTTAGTTTTGAACCCATCACTACATAACTCTATGCCTGACTATTTAACCTTTATACCACAGGATATCCTGTTCAGTAAGAAGTTAAGTAAACCTAGAGATATGAGATTATGTGCATATTTAAAATGAATTGTGTTTTCATCATACAATATTTCTGGGACAAACACATTGGAAAAACAATACTAAATAAAACATGTTTTTAAAGTGGTCTGCTTTCTAATTCGTTGAAGTTAATCCTTTTAAAGAAAGGAGGATAGAAGAAGCTAGGTGATGCAGTGAGTAGAGCACTAGACTTAGAGTCAGGAGGATCTGAGTTCAAATCCGACCTCAGAAACTTAAGACACACACACACACAGACACATACACAGACACACACACACACACACACACAAAACTAGCCGTGTGACCTTGGGCAAGTCACTTAATCCCAATTGCCCTTCAAAAAAAAAGGCAAAAAAAAAGGAGGGTATAAGCAGTTCAGGGTTGTATTCACTTTGGTATATTGAATTTATATGTTTTATTTTGTTTTGTCTTACCCCCATAAAACAGACCTTAATTTTTCAATTTGCCTTGACTCTTTCTTATTTTGGGCTTTGAAATGATATATGCCATACAGTAATATTGTCCTCCTAACCACAGGATTTGCAAATTTGAAAATATAGGTAGTAGTCTTCTTATTTTATTGAAATGATAACTATGCCTTATAAAATAAAATTGTCTTCTATAAAGAAACAAAAGTGTGAGGTTCCAGAAGATACAGCCTAAGAAGAATCATAATAAGTGAATTTTATTTCAGCAATGCATGAAGGTAGAGTTAAATAATGTTTACTCTTCTAAAATGGACTTTTGGGGATGTTATAAAATTGTACAGCTCAAAGAAAATTTTGTGATTATCTAGTTCAACTTCCTCATTTTAAAATTGAGAGTCTAACTGATTAAGTTTTGTTCATGTTCATACAAGTAGTAGAAATGATGTTATTTGTATGGTAATTTTCAGTTAAGGCATTTTTGCATCTGTAATTCTTATTTATCTCAATAGCCCTAGGGAAAGTACTTATTATCATGATTTTACTGATGAGGAAATTGAGGCCTAGTGATTGAATAAAGGAAATAAAATAGCCAGATAGCAAAGAAGATAGAATGTTGGACCTGGAATCAGGAAGACCTGAGTTCAAATCAAGCCTCAGACTCTTACTAACTATGTGATCATGAGGAAGTCATTTAACCTCTGTTTGCCTCATTATCCTCTTCTATAAAATGGGGAGAAAGCACCAGGTTTGTTGTACATATCGAGACAATATTTGTTAAGTACTTAACATAATGCCTGAAACTATAAAAATGTTACCTATTATCCTTTACAATCAATAGACCTGAGTTTTGATCTAGCAGTATTACAACCTGTATGACCTTGAGTAAATCATTTAAACATTATTGGCCTCAGTTTCCTCATCTATTAATTGAAGATATTGGATTAGACTCTAGGTTAGGTTCTTTCCAGATCCAAATCTCTGTTCTTATAGTCCTAGGTTAGAGCACAGAAAGCTGATTAGAGTAAAAATCAAACTAGAATGTAGGCTTCTTCATTTGGAATCCTACTTATTAAAAACAAAACAAAGAAAGAACCAAGGAATTACTGCTCTAGTCAACTAGTATTTTAGTTCATAGTATCAGGGACCCACAGATGAAGAGCATAAGGTTGGTATGAGAATCACATACATCTTCCTATTGTAATAGGGTTTGGACAACTTAGGTGACTCTTTTGTTGAGTGATTGTAGCTTATATCATTTCTGTTTAGCTAAGGTAAGAATAGACTGCTCTATGAAGTGCAGCAAGTGAGTAAAATTTCATGAATACTGATTTATTATTTTATACAATAGAGTCTTAATTGAAGGAGCCACCTGTCTAACCAAAGCAGTATTTTTACATTAGTTTACAAGATTAATAAACAAGACCATGTAATTCTACCTGTCCAGAATTCTGCACCATCCTTAGAAATCAGTGTCGAATCTATCTTTTTTCTGTACAGAACTCATCAGGGGGAAAAATAGCTCACCTTTATTTCCCTAGACCACATGCGTAAGAGAAAATGCCCATTATTCATTTTTCCGTTCCTAATCAAAGCCTGGAATTTCACAAGGAGTGGAAAATTGGCAACTGCTTCTGCCACCTAGCCCTGAACAATTATGATTTGATTTCCAAGGAGCCTCTTAGAGCCACATTTAAATGTCGTCATGTGCCCCTAACAGTCATCTGCAAGATTGGGGGAGTTTTCTGATAATCAACATGTCATGGAGTTAGCACTTTTAATTTTTACTCCATCTCCTGCTAGTTTGAACTCTGATTGTAATTACAGCTTCATCTGCTCTTGAATGATCTTGTTTTATCAGAGGAAGCCAGTGTATCTAACGACCACATTGACAAAGAGTTACAGAACCTGTTGAAGATATGAACATTCCACATAGTGTGCTTTGGGTTGCAGGAAAACAGCTTGATATTATAGCTGATTCACTGACATTATTATCTCATTAACCAGTATTTAAACATTTAAACTTTTGTACCCTACCCAGTACATTGTACATTCAAATGTAGAAAAATAATTGGTCAGAAATTGACTAGAAGACCCAAAACATGACAAAACATGATACAGCTAAGAAAGCAAATAGGCATGGAGAAGGAATTGAGTTCAATTAAAACATTAAATTTAAGGGAACAGGGAAAGTAAAATAATGTTTTAGAGGTATATCATTGAAAGAATAGCTATTTTTCCAAAGAGCTATGGAAAACTGCAGAATTTGATACTCAGAAGCAAGTTAACTATATAACTATAATTGTTTAACAAGACAATGCCCTACTATAAATACTAGGGAAGGAAATTTTAAAAAATATATAAATGTCTGATCCTCCCTTATCCCAAATTAGATTCTCACAAGGAGATGTGATACCAGAACTATACAGACATATAGAATTAAATGACCTTGAAAGGATTGTTCAAATCCTCCAATTTCTATCATTTTGTTTCTGTAAGAACCAGCTCTTGATTACTGGAACATAAATAGATATAGGGCCAATAAACTAACCTATGTAGGGGGTGATATCAAGGGTTAGCTCTGAGGGGTCTGCCATTGGTGCGAATCCAGGCCAAGGACCACCTTGAGCCTTGTTCCCATAGACCTGGGCCCAATATCTCAGAATGTTGACTCTCCCCTTCTCCCCCACCACTCCCCTTTCCACCCCCAATTAATCTTCCTTTGTGTAAGGGAGGCTAAGAACATTCTGGCTGTTCCTGAAACCCTGGCCACTTGAGTGATATAGATAAAGTAGTGATGCATGAGATAAAGAAGTAGGGAAGCATCCCACAGGAGTAGCCTCCTGCAAAGTTGGAAGTTAGGTACCTCATATAACAAACTATGTGAAGTTTCCCGTGAGTAAATATGATGTAAGTGCTTCAATTACAGTATATAAACCCTAACCCTCAGATGCTTAATTGGGATTTGATTAGCATGCGTGTAATAAATGCATGAATGCTGTCAATCTCCCCCTGGCCCATGATTCTCCATTTGTTTGTGCTCTCCCATTTGGTCAGTGCTACAAGGTGCTGGCATCAAACCTATACTCTAATTAAAATATGAGGTGACTTTATTTTACGGTGAATCTCATATCTAAAGCTGTTAGAGATCTTAGAGGAGATCTAGTGCAATCCCTTCATTTTAAAACTTGAGAAATCTGATCACCCAATCTAGTAAATGCTTTTCCCAAAGTTGCATATGTGGCAGTCCCAGTATTTGTGTCTAAGTCCTCTGGATTTAAATGATTACTTTATCATCAATCACACATAATTACTCGATAATATGATTTGTCTTAAAAGTCAGTATTGTCTCTTCCTCACAACAGGTTAGACAAATAAAGGATTTTAGAAGAGGTAGTTTAGGGGGGCGGCTAGGTGGCATAGTGAGTAGAGTGCTGGCCCTGGAGTCAGAAGGACCTGAGTTTGGATCCGGCCTCAGACACTTAACACACACACAAACAAAAACCTAGCCGTGTGACCTTGGGCAAGTTACTTAACCCCTATTGCCCTCCAAAAAAAAAAGAAAAGAAAAGAAAAAAAGAAGAGGTAGTTTAAGACTTTAGAAGACTTTAGAAGCAGTAGGTTCTGTAAGTACATAGAAAGCAAAATTAATGAGAAAATATTAAAAAGAGAATTCAGAAATTAAGTAAATGAAGAAATGAAGAGGCAGCTAGGTGTCACAGTGAATAGAGCACTGCCCCTGGAGTCAAGAGGACCTGAGTTCAAATATAGCCTCAGACACATAACACTTACTAGTTGTGTGACCTTGGGCAAGTCACTTAACCCCAACTGCTCTGCCTTCCCCCCTCCAAAAAGAAAAAGAAATGAAGAAATAATTTTTTCCCCATAGGGTGTTAGAATTTTTAGATCTAAAGGGGATTTTTACAAAATTTACCAAATCTAATGCACTCATTTTATAGACAAGATTCCAAGGAGTTAAGTGATCTTCCCCAATGTCTCATGTGCAAGGCTAAGAGTAAGGCTCAGACAATATTTCTAGTTTAGTAAGAATTATCAAAGCTTGTACTCTTTGATAGAATGATCAGGAGTCTAGGGTTATTTCTATTCTATGGAGAGGCATTAAAGGAGGATTGGGCCACAATGTGGCACAATGAAAAGAGTGCTGGATGTGGAGTCAGAGGATCTGACTGGATAACCTTGGACAAGTCATTTAACTTCTCTGGTTCTCAGTATCTCTACTGTCAAATGTAGGTATTAGATTAGATGACCTCTAGAGTCCTTTCTAGAGATAGCTAGGTGGCACAGTGGATAGAGAACCAAGCTTGGTGTCAAGAAGACTCATATTCCTGAGTATAAGTCTGGTCTCAGACACTAATTGTGCAATCCTGGGCAAGTCACTTAACTTTGTTTGCCTCTCAGCTCCTCATCTCTTAAATGAGCCAGAGAAGGAAATGACAAATTACTCCAGTATCTTTTCCAAGTAAACCTGAAAAGAGGTCATGAAGAGTTAGAGACAACTGAAAAAGGACTGACCAACAAGAAACAACAATATTTCTAATGAGAGAAATTATTATTTCTCTTATGTTAATAATCAATTATTAATAAGATTTTTTTCCTATTTCCTCATTCAGAAATAAACCCCTATAGGATAGTTCAACCAGTCTTTGAAATTATCTCACTTACACCACTTTATTTAAGTGAAATTTTTACCCCACCCAACTAATCAAAGTCATATCCACCTAGCTCTTTATTAGAATAGGCCAACTTCTCATTAAAATCTTCATTTTCTCATTAATTGTTAACCAATCAGAGTTGATCACCTCCTTTGTAGCATATTCACACTTCTAAGGGTACATAAGCATCAAGATGCCTCTAGGAAGATGCCTGGTAGAGTAGGTCAGAAAATTCCAAGCTTTCTAGATTTCCCCTACAAATGAGATAAAATAGCTCCTCAGGGCAGGCAGAGAGCAGTTAAAAATGAATGAGAGTTGGGACAGAATAGTGATCCTCCTCTGGTAATTAGAGAATATCTGGAAAAAAAATTCCAGGACTGAGGTTTGGCCTCTGTGAAGAGTAAACACATCCAGGCTAGTTCCATTTAAACAACAAGTAGTAAGCCTCAGAGTTAGCTGGGTTGGGGGGAAGCCTTGACCCCAGCCACAGGAACTTCTACCTCCCAGATAGTGAGGATAGTTGGGTGTCTGAGCTGGTGAATATTGAGGGAACTCTGCTGACAAGGAATGCCAGACCCAGTCGTGAACTGAGACGTGGCCCTGTGCAAGTGCAGCACATGCCCAGGTAAGTACAGAAGTAGTGGGGGCATGGGGCTGTAGTTGGGAAGGAGCATATATATCTGACTATGGGTACTTACAGGAAGATGGAGTCCCTGGTTTCTATTCCAGGCCAGAGGGGAGAATTGAAGAAAAATCTGAGGCCAGAAGCACTATTTCCCATACCCCAGGACTAGAGGTGATGAAAAAAAAATAAACTGTTACAAATTGAAGAAGAAGAAGAAGAAGAAGAAGAAGAAGAAGAAGAAGAAGAAGAAGAAGAAGAAGAAGAAGGAGGAGGAGGAGGAGGAGGAGGAGGAGGAGGAGGAGGAGGGAGGAGGAGGAGGAGGAGGAGAGCAGGCAGAGGAGGAGGAGAGCAGGCAAAGGAGAAGGAATTCAACCATAGAAAGTTATTATGGGAATATAGAAGACGAGGGTTAATGTTCAGAGAAGGATACTGAAATAAAGAAGGTCTCTTATACCCCAAAGAGTAATGTCAAACAGTCACCTGCCAAAAAAGAATTTATAGAACTTTAAAAAGACTTTAAAAATCAAATGAGAGAGATTGAGAAAAACTTTTTAAAAAATAAGAACAATCCAGGAAAAAACAAAAAAAAGATTATGAAAAGAAAATCAACCAATTAGAAAAGGAGAACCAAAATCTCAAGGATGAAAACAACTCCTTGAAAATCAGAATTGGGTAAGGGGAAGCAATGAAGCTATAAGAGACAAAGAAATAATAAAACAAAATATAAAGAACAAACAAATAGAAGAGAAGTGAAGCATCTTTTAAGGAAAACAACTGATCTGGAGAACAAATCAAGAAGAGAAAACAAGAATAATCAGACTACCAACAAGGCTACAATAAAAAAAAAAGAATCAATACAATAATACAAGAAATAATAAAATTGCTCTGAAGTGTTAGAACAAGAGAGGAAAGTAGAAATTGAAAAAAAAATCCACCAATCAATACCTAAAAGAGATCCTAGGAGGAAACCTACAGGAATATCATAGACTAATTCCTAAAGCCTCTGCTCAAGGATAAAATGTTATGAACAACAACAACAAACAATCAATTTAAGTATGGCAGATCCACAATTAAAATTACATAAGACCTAGCAGTAATTCCACTAAAAGAACATAGGTCTTGGAATACCATATATCAAAGAGCAAAAGAATGAGGGTTCTTGCCAAAAAATACCATACCTAGAAAAGCTAAGCATAATCCTGAAAGGAAAAAAATGGACATTTAATGAATTGTCATATAGTCAGGATTTTGTTAAAACAACAACAACCTGAACTTAGTAGATTTGACATATAAGAGCCAAGAGAAATATAAGCTACATCTCAAAGACTAATTACAAGGCACTCATTAAGGGCAGACTGTTTACCTGTAACATGTATGTCTAAGATTGATTTTTGTAATTGGGTAGTTTATAAGAAAGATCAGGGTAGACCTGAGTATGATATGATTTTAAAAAATTAAAACCATTTAGGAACAGGAAAAAAAGTAATTATCTCATGAAAATGGGGTGAGAGAGTAAGAACTTACACAGAGGAATTAGATGGTGGAATGCTGGTAGTTCTGGAACCCTACTTGTATTGGGAATGGGTTAAAGAGGAAACTATATATATATATATATATATATATATATATATATATATATATATATATATATATATATATATATATATGTCTAAAGATATAAAAGTCTCCTAAGTTTAGAAATTTAGAAAGAAATTAATTTCTAACAGAATCACTTGGGAGGAGTGAGAGGATAAGGGAGAGATTTTTAGAGTGATTTTTTAGAGGGAATAGGATAACAGGGGCTATCAAAGGGTGCTTAGATGAATGGTAGGACAAGAGAGGGATATTTGGAAAGGGAGTAGGTTAAGTAATAGGAGGACAAGGTAGCAGATAGAAGTAAAATAGAAGAATCAAGAAGGATAGGAAATAAGAGATATGAATGATTCATAAAATAAAGATCAGGAGTAGAATTTGCTATGGAAAAAAGAGCAGGGATGATAATCATGATCTCATACAAAGTAATAGATTTAATCAAAAGAAAAAAATAAACTACACTAGATGTCAGCCATATTCATCAATGTTGTTTTGGACTATCTAAAATACCTAGACAGTATAGGGTTGGAATTTTGCTGTAGTATAGAAAATGAGAAGTTGGTGGCCTTGGAAAAATATGGAAAGACTCAGACTTATGAAGAAAGAAGTTATCCACCCTCAGAGAAACAGCGGACAAATAAGTACATTATGGTCTTACATAAATGCATATAAATGTATATGTCTATATGTGAGTATGATTATAAATATGTAAGTATATCTATGTTTATTAAATATGCAATTATTAATTTAAATTAATTAAAATATTAATTTAAATATTAAATCTATTATGTATGTAGGTGTTTATATATGGAATGGTGTTTATATATGGAATGTATATGTGTATATGTGTGTACTTAATTGTAGCTTTCTTTGGAAGGTGGTAAGAGGGAAAAGAGAACAAAAGAAAACTTTTACATTACATGGAAGCAAAGAAAAGATGGACAATTCTGAACACAGCGCATGGTATTTATTACGTAGGCTTTCTTGATATGGAAATTTATTACTATGTATTTGGAATTCTCTCATTCTGCTCTCACAGCAATGCTTTTTTTCTTATTTTGTATTTAAGTTTCAATATTTAAATTTATAATATATTTATTATTTTTATTTTCTATTGTGTATTTAAGTTTTACTATTTAAGTTAACAAAAAAAGAACCTCATCAGAACCAAAGTAGATATTAGGAGTCATGAATCTGAACTGTGTTGATAAGCATCCTGTAATTCCATAGTACCTTTATCCAAGATGCTCCATATAATTTATAATGAGATCTAATTCATAACTTATCCATTTATTTTAGCAGGTGTTCATTGCTATTTAGTATCTAGAGGAATAATTTAAATTTGTGTAAAACTTATTACTTCATAAAATGTGTACAAGTCTGCCATGTGTGTAACTGCCCAAGCTAATCACCTCCACTCATAGAGTTTGTAACTTCTTCCAAATAGAGCCTAGGTGCTACCTCTTACAAGTAGGCATTTTTGACACTTCCTCTCTTCCTTAGTTATTAGCATTCTTGAAATTACTTCATAATTTTCCATATACTTTCTCTATATTTACTTGCATATTTACCAATGCAGACTGCTGAAGGGCAGGTACTAGTCAGTTTTTGTCTAAATTTTCTGATCCTAATAATACACCTTGCTCATAATAGGCATATGATAAATTCATATTGAATTGAATCACACATACAATTTCAAGTTATATATCTCTAAACATTCACTTGTTATTGATGAATTCGGAAAAAACCTACGCGATATCATTGTATATTTTCTAGGAGACATTTAGATTTACAATCCAATTTGTGAGTCCTTTGAAAAAGAAGAAGTGAAAGTTTGAAAATTACATGTTTAGATACATGAATCAGAAAATCATCGAAAGGAGATTATAATTTATGATGTTTGAATATGTGAAAAAAGTTTTTTAAGTCAGAAGCTTTCTCTATATGATTACATATGGGCATCAGTAACTTCACACAGAGCTGACTGGGTACATCTCAGGGCAGTATATGACCTCCTATAAATTACAGGTATTAAACAAGCCACTGCAGACATTTAAAATATTTAAAGACATTAATTTCATTGGTGTTTGAAATGTCATGAACTTTTGCCATTTTATTGCTCTTCAATGATAATATTTACCTTACAGTAGAACTTTTTTTCTGCTTCTAGTTACCCAAATGAAAAAAAAAAGAAATTTTTTTCTATCAAATTTCTAAATTGAATTCCTGAACAGAAACAAGAACATTACTATTTATTTATAGGAAGACATGAAGTAAACATCTTAAAGAATAGTCTTCCTCTTATCACTTTAGGCATTTCTTAAATCCCAAATCTTTCTTAGAAAATGCTATGGGAATTAGTCAGTGGTTCCACAAATCCATCTTGGTTAAACACAAGGCCTAAATAGTTAATTTTTCAGTATATTCCCTTTGGTTGCATATAGTATTATTGTTTTTATTTTATATATGTAATACTTACATTGATTTTTCTTTATTAAATTATTTTTTTATTATCCTTAAATGCCTATTTCTATGTCATAAAGCATCCAAGTAGTGAACAAAATAATAAATTCAGTCAGCCAGCCAGCTGTTTCCAAATATCCAAATATTTATTTTCATGTAGACAAGTTCTCTAGAGGATTGCCTTTCCAGACATATATTTTGCCATGGTCCAGGAGCTAAAATGCAATCATTCATTCATTTATTCTTTTAATAAAACAATAAATAAGTATACTTAGGATGATTAACATACTGGGCTTGGTGTGTGGACTTTCAGCTCACTCCATTTTCCATTTGCAACTCTGTTTTCTACTCCATGGAATAAGATACTCCTTCCAGGATAAATTCATCACTATGCTACTAACAGTATTGGATACTAAACACCTTCCCAACTCTCATAGCTCCTCTCTCCTCTAATCATCTCTCTGTTAGCTGGAGGATAGAGCAATAAATCCCCCCCGCCAAAACTTTCCTTTTATAAGGACAGGATTTGGACTTCCAGCTCACTATACTTTCCATCTATAGTCCTAGTTGGTTCCAACTCCAGGATAAAAGATGTCCCCAAGGCAGATTCTATGTGCCAGGTACCCCTTGATTTCCCTCCCCAAAGACTTCCTTCTTTCTAGTTTCCTTTTGCATATTGTCTTCCTGATTCAATTGTAAGTTTCCTGAGGGCAGGGAACTTACATTTTTTTTTCTTTTTCTTATTTGTATCCCTAGCTCTTACATAGCACCAGGCACATAATAGGTAGGTAATAAATACATATTGAATCAAATTGAATTAGAAATATATAAAATATAAGACACCTTGCTCCCATCTAAAATAAACATTTCTTACATAATAGTAATAATAAAATAAATGTATCTATACAATACTCTTAAAGTTTATTGGGCATTTTATATTCACTATCTAATTTCATTCTAAATAATCTTATAATCATTATAGCTATTAATGCCTCTATCTCACAGATGGGAAAATTGAGGCTCATTGTGGTTCCATGACTGGTCCATGGTCATACAACTAGCTAGTGTCAGAGGTGAGTTTCAAACTCATTTCCTAATGATGAATGGCAGGGGTAGGGCAAAATAAGATAATTTAATGCCAACATGTTATCTTAAAAACATTAAACTATATGATGGTAAGAAGAAGAAATAAGGGAATCGAGTGTGATTACCACTAATGAGAATACTAACACGTATGAAACATATTATCTCTCCAAATGCTACCATGCTACCAAAAGCTCCCATATAACATATATGGTTTAATCTAAGACTTTCTTGGAATCCTGCTCTTAACTAAAATAAGAGATTAGGTCTGTTGATTAGCTATTGTAGTGATTTCTTCTTTGAATGAAAATTTAACTCCAGTTTTCACATCAAATTGCTTGACTATACAGCCCAATAAGTATTGTTTTTAAAAATTCTTGTTTGTGTTCAAAAATTGATAAATGTTAATCTATTAATCAATTGTCTACCTCACAGGGAATTTTTTTCATGACTCCCTGTACATGACTCAGTATTTAGAGTTTTCTCTTTCACCATTGTTATTAGCAATGTTGTAGTTGGGACAGGTATCAAATTTGTCAGATAATGGAACAAACTGCTTAGCATACTGATAAACTTCAAAAAATATTAAAGTAAGGGTAAGTTAAATTATGTGTCAGGAATAAAATATATGGAAAATCCCTTCTTTTGGTTAGTACTTTGGACTAGATTACATCCAAGGTACCTTTAATGTTAAAATTCTTTGAGTGTAATTATTAATTCATTTTGTTTAAAATGAACATTGACCCTCAGAGTTGGTTTCAGTTGCAATTCTCAATTTTCAAAAAGGCTGTAAAAATCCATTCTATATAAAATCATATTTTGAAACTATAGAATATTAAATCCATCTACCATAATACTAATATTAAAGATACTTGTATAAATTTATCAGAGAGGCAGACATAGCTGAATGCTTAAAGTAATAGACTCAAAATCCACTGAGATATTTATTCACAGACTAATATTCTCTCAATTTTTAAGTGGGTTTTCTAATACCTAGTGCCTATGTTGGTAAAGAGATTAGTTATTTTTTAAAATTATTTTGATTGAGATTATACAATGAATAAGAGCCAACTTGATTATTATTGCCCCAACTATAGTTTTTACCTTTTTCTTGATATTATTTCTATAATACACAGTGAAACAATTTTATGAATAAATCAGCATAACATATAATAAATGTCTCAAATTATTGGAAAGCATGAATGCAATTTTTATTTTTTTTTCTTTGCTTTTGGGAGGGCAGTTGGGGTTAAGTGAATTGCCCAAGGTCACACGGCTAGTTTTTGTGTTAAGTGTCTGAGGCTGGATTTTGAACTCAGGTCCTCCTGATTCTAGGGACGATGCTCTATTCACTGCGCCAACTAGTCACCCCTTGTATGCAATTTTTAAAAATATAATATCTGATGTCAAACATATAAGAATATAGGAAGAATATCACATAATAAATATCAATCCATTTTCTTAGAAACATCTAGCTTTGACATCTGAAATTAAAATATATAAAGAAAACATTAAAATGAGGTTTAATTACTAAGACTGGAAGGGAGAATAAATTAGGTATGACAATAATTGACAAGTATGATTTTGAGAAAAGTCCTATTCTGTTCTCTTAATCTCTATAGTAGCAAAGTGAGGTGAAGAGGGAAGGAGGAGGCAGAGAGAGAGAGAGAGAGAGAGAATATGCATTCAAATTGCATGTAAAGGGTACCTATTAATGATCAGGAAAAGCTGAGAGGAAACTCATTGATCTTGAAACATTTATCAGTTTGCCTTCAGGAGCCTAGAATTCTTGCCACCTTAGATGATGGAGCTCAGTTTTATCCATCCATTTTCTCTGAGAACTTATTTGTGGGACCTCCCATTCTCTTCCGAGTAGAAGTAGGAGTAAACATTTCTCCATGTTTTTCTTGGCCTCCATTTACCTACTTCTTATGCCTTCATATTCACATGAAGAATTCTTAATTTCCCTTTAGAATTTTACAGCAGCAGCAAAATGAAGCCACAACCAAGTCCCTACTCTCCTGTTAGTTTAACACTGTCTAAAAGTTAAATGATTATTTCTCTCATATTAATAAGCAATTATTAAAATTGGGACTATCCCAACTTTTTTCCCTTGCCTATTTTATTTGTCAAATATCTTACTTTGTTTTCTTTTTTTTTAATTTTAAGTTTTTATTTAGAATTTTGTTTTCACCCAGTTACATGTGAAAACCTTGTCAAATATCTTAAGTACAGTACTAATGGAAGATAGGAATAACATTCTCCCCATTCCAGGTATTGCTATTCCATCCAACTAGATCAATCTTCTAATTTAAGGTAAAACTCCCTTCTGCTCAGGCTTGAATAGGGAGTGTATTCTTTGAATAGACTGCCCAAAGCTTGGGGGTGGCGTGTCATTTAGAAGTAAATGACATAATCAAAGTTCAGGTCCAGTCCCTTGCTGTAATAGTCATTAAATCAGTAATTATTAACCAATCAGAGTTTCCTTCCACCCTCAGGAACACATCTCCCTCCCCTTCCAATGGGCATATAAGCCCTGAGTCCATCACTATGATTGTCTTTAACCTAAGAGAAAGTGAAGAGACCATCCTTTTTATTGAAGTGTTAGTTTTATTAATAAAATAATTTACCCAGAATTTATGTCTCTCAAACTTTTTAATCACCACACCCAATATCACCTTCTTAAAGGATAAAGCCCTGAGTAGTTTTTTTGTTTGTTTGTTTTAAGGCTAAGGGCTCTTCACTAAATATTCACAATTATTAAAGTAGTGAAATTAGAAAAAAAAATTCCAAGAATCCAGTGCAGCCACTTCATTTTACAGATGAAGAAACTGAGCCACATTGAAATGAAGTGACTTGCGTAAGGTCACTTATGAAGTAAGAGGACCAGAGGGTGGGTTCCTTTGCTCCAAATTCAGTTTACTTTTTAATTGAAATACTGGTTTCTCTTAGACTATAATGTCTTCTTTATTCAACTTTTAATTCAACCATCTCAAATAGTATAAATTATTAATCTTTATAAAACTTAAGAGTTTTTGCTAGTGAAATGATGCCAAAGGTTCCAGTTCCTCTCTATTAAAGTTCTGTTGTAACCATTATCTTACTGTGGAGATAGCCTTGGATCCTTAAAGATGATATCAGTGTAGTGAAAGTTTTGGCAGGCCCTGAGAATATAAAAAGTCTTCAAGTAGAGTCTCAGTAATATTCTGTGCCTGGCATCAGAGGACCAGCCTAGTTCTTTCAGAAAGGGGCATCACTAAGTTGACCATGGTGTGATGTATCTTTTAGCTGTACCACTCTCAATGAACATCTTGTTAAAGAAGGATCACTACTGTCAATTGATAATAGAGACAATACCCATATGGATAAATTTTAGAAGTATTGAAATACTCACAGAATATCTATATGCCCTTCCACTTTTCAAACAAAGGAATGAAACATTTATATAAAGCCATCAACCAGAGTTATTAAATATCTAGTATATACTAGGGACACACTAGACACTGGAAGCATAAGAACAAAAATGAAACAGTCCCTACCCTAAAGAAACTTATATTATACTTTAAGGGACAATATTCAGATAGAAGAGAGAAACAGACAGAAAGGAGACAGAGAGATAGGGATAGTAACGAGATAGAGACAGTAAAGATAGGCAGTAAAGATTTATTTCTATATAGATGGCAAGTAAAGTCATGTAGATATATCAGATATAAATTACAGATATATACATTATCTACCTATGTAAATAGAACTAGATAGATTACATATCCATATAGATGACAGAGATATACATGTACATATCAATAAAACAAAAGCAAGGTAATGTAATTGTAGGGTAATCATGGAAGATATCACACAAAAAGGGGTACTTAATCAGCACATTTTATGAACTTATCATGCCCATTTTTACTTTGCCTCTAGTTTTTCTGTGTAACTTATACAATGATTTTTTTTTAAGTGGTCATTATTTTCCAGGGTTGGGTCTTTTTTTTTTTCCCCTGGATCTTTGGTCTCTGTTTTCATATCCCTACTTCATTTCCCAGATTACTCACTGATTAATACAATCAAGCCACTCTAGCCATTGTGTAGTACATGAGATAGAAAGGACATTATTGCACTTGCATATGGAAAGCTGTTTATTTTGAGAATTCTCAAGCATTTTATTTTCCTTTCAGGAATTCACAACACCCAGCATTTTAATTCATGTGCGTGACCAAAGGCAAAACATTTTTCATTTGCCAGTGGAGCAAGTTATTTTTTGAGGGAAAAGTTTAATTAAGATTTAACCAACTTAGATTGTTTGTTAGCCTAAAGCCATAAACGATGAAAGCAAATGAGTTGCAAGATAATTGCTGTTGTGAATAATATTTCCCATGCAAAAGCCCACTATTATATAGGTTAAACCAAACTTTAACTGTCTTCACCTAAAAAATGGAATTTAACTAGGGCTAAGAGGAATTACAAAGCACATAATCTCCAAATAAATTCTGACCTTTTTTTTTAATTGAAAATTGTTGATTTTATTGAAAATTTTTGATCATCAAAAAGAAAAGAAAAGAGGGCATTGAAACTAGCTGGTCTCTCTCTCTCTCTCTCTCTCTCTCTCTCTCTCTCTCTCTCTCTCTCTCACTCACTCACTCACACACACACACACACCCCTCCACACACCCTCCCCCCCACACACACACACTTTCATCTATTTTCTCCCTTTTCCCCTTTCTATCAACTTTTGGTGAAACTATATGCTACTGGGTATCAAGAGGATGGAAGCCATTCAGAATGAAAGGGATAGAGATGAGGGGAAGATGAAGATAGATGGGGGCTAAAACCAAAACAAATTGTGTGCGGTTTTTTATTTGGAAAGAGAACTGCTGCTATCAATAACATCAATGAATGGGGTCCACCTTTGCCAGTTAAAGAGTAAAGTTGGACAAAAAATGCCTTCATGGAGAAAAACAGCAGAAAAGCTATCCAAAAGCCACAATTTTGACATTTTTATTAAAACCTCATTGCCTCACTAGAATATGAAAAAAAAGATTTTTAATTTGAATCTCGTGGGGAATGGATATGACTATATTAAAAAACATTTCAGTTCTTCCAAATCTGTTTCCCTCTTCATTCCTTAACTCAGCTTTGCACTGTGTGTGTGTGTGTGTGTGTGTGTGTTTGTGTATGATTTATTGGGAAATGTAGGTTATGACTTTAGCTGAGACAGTTTGTTGTAAAATGAATCATCCATCATCCATTTAACATCATCAATGTTAAATTTTATCCTTTTCTTGAAGTCAGGATTCACCAAGACTAGAGAAAGCAGGGCCAGTTCAAATGAGTTTGGTTGCTAAGTTAACATTCAGCAAGGGAATAAATTAGTTGCAAAACAGGCAGTCTTGAGACTTTATGCATTTCTAAGATATCGATAAATAGCACTTTAAAATTCCTGAAAAATGAAGTGCTTGGAATAATACCCCCCTGAGGCCCCTGACCTATGCATTATGTAAGCCATTCTATGTTCTTTGGCTAACCCGTGAACATAGGCTTAAAAGGGATTTCAGAGCAATACTTTCTGACTGAAAAAAATAGAAGGTATTCCCAGAGACTTAGTTCATTTTTTAAAAGAATGTAGCAGTTTGTCACTGTAACTTTGTGATCTGGGAGAGAGGTTATTGGTTGATAGAAATCTGAGTGAATTGTGAGGAATGAAGATCAAGGATAGAATTTCTTTCGAAGAGGAATAGCAGGACTGAAAACTACTCTTGACACCTGAATTATTTACAGAGCTGTGAGTATTGCTAGCGTAAATGGCCAGGCTTTGGAATATCCAAGATAGGACCTGCAAATAAGCCAGGTCTTCTACATTGTACCATCTAAAGAACAGGGGTGCTCCTTCACAGTATTATCTCAGATTACAATAATTTTTTAAAAGTTGCCCAGATTTAGGAGCAGGAAGGAGGATGAGAAAGTTAAATGTGAGATAGTTATATCTCTAAGAATGTTTTATAAGGATTTTTTATCTAAAAAACATTTTTTTTAAAAAAGTGATGATGTTTTATTACTTGAGTTAGATTGGTCTTACCTCTTTCTTTTTCATCCTTTGAAATATTTTACCAAGTTATGATAATTCAGTAAAATTAGTGGCTGGGAAAACTACCTGTGATAAAACAACTTTTATAGTGTCATTTCTTCTAACCTCTAGATAACTTTCCCTTTCATGAATTTTAAAATGTGGCTCATTTCCTCCTTTCTATCTAAATATGTCATGTGTGGCAGCAGGTGCTTAGGTCCATTCACTGGGCCAAAGCAAAAGTAGGGATAGTGAATCTTTTGTTCAAAGGCAGATTTTAACCATGGAGTTTCTTTCTTCATTTCTTTGGGGCAGTTGTAAATGGTGATCTAAATTATGCCTAAAATTGCAAAAATGCAACAGGGCTTTGACGTCTTTCCTACTAATTCCAGAAGAGCCACAAGATGGCATTGTTATCCTCCAGAAGTTCACATTTTCCTTTGTAAAACTAGCTGTTTGGCACTTTCTAGAGAAAGAAGTCGGAATTTTTTTTCAATCCAATGAATGATATAGTAGCTTTTCAAGAATACTTATCTTCTCAAATGCCAGATAAGATTTTTAAAAAAATGTTTATAACAAGTTCTGGCACTGTTCATTAGTGCACCTAATATTTCTTGGCAGGGGTTGGGGTGGAGATTGTGATGCTTTAAAATAATTTTCTTTTGAAGAAAACAAAAACAAACTCTATGTATATTCCTGTTTTGATATATAATGACTTATATGGATTCAGACTTGATGGGACTTTTACATATCTCATAAATATAAACTCGAGTTGGAAGGAAGTTCAGATGTCATCTATTCCAAACTCCTTATTTTATCAAAAAGAAACAGAGGACCATTAAGATTAAGTAATTTGCCCAGTATCACAGAGATAGTAAGTAGCAAAACCAGAATTTGAACTCAGGTTCCCTGTCTACAAATCATGTCATCTTCCCATAGCTTCTGCTATAATCTCAGAACTAGATCTTCTAGTACTAGAGCCACCCTCAATGAACTAAACCAATCAGCTTTGGAATTCCCATTGTGTGACTTAAACATTTTGGTTAATAAGTGTGTGAAAAGACATTCTGGTAGCCTTGTGTATCTAGCCTGAGTATTCTTCATCTGAGCATTTACTAGAGTCTCCTATTCCCTCTAGGCATCACCCTTTACCTCCCCTTACCTTTCTCAAGCACTGAGAAAATAACACCATTCCTTGCCTCAGCTTTCTCACCTATCATTCACTTCTCAGACATTTGCAATCTGGGTTTTCAACATGTCACTCATCAGAAATTGTTCTCTGTAAAGTTGTCAATAATTATTAAATGCCAAATTTGTGGTGTTTCCTGATTTTAAATAATCAAAAATAATTTTTTTTGTTTCCTGCAGCTTTTGACACAATTACCAATTTGACTTGGATACTCTCTTTTCTGTTTTCAGGCCATTTCAATGCCATGCCATTTCCACTTTGGTCATCATCTCCAACTCCTCAGCACCAGAAACTTGGACTATGCTTCCTGGAATCTTCCTGGGCTCTGACTGATGAGCTTTTGATTTATATTGGATCTAGGTCTCTACCTCACTTCCTCCCCATCTCTGACTATCTACATGCATACAATACCCTGCTTTCTAGCTCTTTTTATGTGTCATCTTCTCCAATTTGGATGTAAGTTCCTTAATTGGAGGGACTATTGCTTTTTCATATTTGTACCTCTGGGGCTTATCAGTTCACTATAATTAATATTTTATAATTAACTATTTAGCTAACTAGCTAAGCTATCATTTACCATGCCTCTGCTCTCTCAATCTTCTGTCTGATTGTTCTTTCTCCATATACTTTGATGGATCATCATCCATATAAAATCTCTTAAATGTACATGGATCATAAGGATCTAATATCACATCTTCTTATTTTACTTACTTTCTTGTTGACCTCATCATATTCTGCGGGCTTAATTATGATCTCTGTGCAGATACTCTCTCCTGAGTTGCAGGCCTACACCAAATGCCCATTTTACATTTTGAAATGAAAGTCACATAGGAATTTCAAAGTAAAATTCAAATCAGAATTCTTTTTCACTTGCAAACTAACTTTTCCTTACACTTTCCTACTCTTGCAACCCATTCTTCCAGGCATCCAGACTGACAAATCGGGTGTTACCATCAACTTTTCATTTTCACTCCACATATCCAATCAATTGCCAAATTGCTTCTTTTGTACTTTTCTAACTTCTCTTACACCCACTACCTTTCTATCCATGCCACAATCACATTTATTCAAGTATTCATAATCTATCACTAGTCACAGTTACAATAGTCTTAATTATTTTCTCTTGCCAAATGTTACACCCTACTCTACTTTATCAGCCACTTAAGTATCAAAATGATTTTCATGAAACTCATATGAACCATACAAGTATGAACTCATATAAGTGTAACCATATGAATCTTGTACTCAGTAAGGTCCATCAGACCCTCATTGTCTCTAAAATCAAATATAAACTCCTCTCTGACTCTTAAATACTTACTTAACTTGTCACTTACTTACCTTTATATCTTTATTACACATTACTCTCTTTCATATATTCAACAGTCCAATCAAACTGGCCTTGTTACTGTTCTATATACACCAAAATTAATTTACCAGCCCCATTCCATTACACTCCCATATATAGAATATAATTTCTTCATGTCTATAAATATACATAGTGTATGTATATACACATGCACACATGTATATGCCCATTTAACCACATGTGTGCACATATGTTGTGTACATATATGCATGCATTTAATTATGTGCATATTTGTGTGTATATGAACGTGTACATATGTGTATGTGTTGTATATGTGCATGTATATGTAAACATAAATGTGTGTGCATATAAATACATATATATGTGCATATGTCTTAGAATGACTTGTTCTTTCAAAATCCAGCTTGAACATTGCTTTCTATATGAAGCCTTTTTGAATCTCTGTATGAGCTGCTAGTAAGATCTTTTCTAAAATATGCTTTTATTTTTTTCTATATGTGTAGGTATTTAAACATTAATGGAGGAGACAATGGATTCTAAGTAGAGATGAAATGGGAGTTTATTCTAGATATGGGCTAGGAAGAAGCTACTGTAATAGCATAGAGCCAAGAGATGAAGTATCAAATATATGACATAATAAAAATAATAGTTTGATTGAACATTAAAGCAAGAGAAGGTTGAATAATGTAGAATTATTGTAACTTTTCATTGTATTCCTAGTGCACAGCTTAGCTTCCTGTATTGGGAAGAATCAAAATACTTTTGTTTAAATCTTGAGCTTATGTTCTACTACTTTGTATATTTGTATAAATCATTTCATCTTGTTTAGCCTTTACTTCCTCATCTGTAAATGAGTGGGTTTGAAGAGGGGCAGGGGTGTCTTAAAACTTGAATATGGTGTGAGCTGTATATTCACTCCAACGGATATGTATTTCTGTTTATTTGTACCTAGTTTGTATTTGTTTCTTAATATGTGCAACTATTGTACCCCATTAGTTTGCAAGCTCATTTG
The DNA here is from genome assembly GCA_011680675.1 of Gymnobelideus leadbeateri. Taxonomy (NCBI): domain Eukaryota; kingdom Metazoa; phylum Chordata; class Mammalia; order Diprotodontia; family Petauridae; genus Gymnobelideus; species Gymnobelideus leadbeateri. The sequence goes on along the minus strand of WOXC01003620.1, from coordinate 23,334 downwards.
AAAAGCAAAACAAAAAAATTGTCTTTGAGTTACATTTTTTGTACTTCTGTATTATAAAGCTTTGGCATTTGAGATTGGTTCATATCTTTTGTTTCTCAGAATCACTTTTAGAAACTGAGAAACCTTCTACTGAAGATCTCCTGGTACCATGGAACCCTCTTCTAATTGTTAGTATGCAAAAGGTTTTAGTTTTGGTTAAAACCCAACCCCTCTACTACTAACATTAGAAACATATTATTGCTGATTATCTTGACACATTCTTTGCATTTGAAACTAATCACATTTTCTTAGAAATATTATGTAATTTAGTATTCCCTAATTCAAACAAACCCTATCAGCTTTCCTAGGCAATTAGGAGGTCACTTCCAATTGATTGAGACCCTAAATTTATGTTTCATGAAAAAAAAATAACCCGATAATTAATTTATGATCTTATACTTTTAAGAATTTTGAGAAATGTTCACATAGGTTTAGGCTTATAGTAGAGCTGAGTGAGAGCTGAAAACAGAAGGTGATTTTCCTGTCTCAAACAGTGTTTCCCCATTTAAGAAAGTACTATATTATTTAGAAAAAAAATAAAGAGTGTGTTCTCTTGTTTAGTGAATTGAATAACTCTAGAATTGGCATTCTTCAATTGAGGTCCATAAACTTTAAAAAAGTGATATTCATATTTTAAATACATTGGGTTTCCTATATATTGTTTTTATTTTCATTTTTCAAAATGGGTTGGTTGACCGGCTTCAGTAGAATGCTAAAAATGTCCCTGACATAAAAGACTAAGACCACTTCACTAACAGATGATTAATTAACTGATATAATTTCCAGTTTTATCACTTCTTATACTCTCTACTAGAAAAAGCATTTATGCTATTCAGCAATTTTTTGATATTGTGGTTGGAAACAAGGCTGAATGAAGTGAGTTTATGAGACAAAATCCTATGTAATCATCCAAAAACCATTTCCATATATCTGTAATTTCTTTATTTCTATTATAAAATAATTTATCAACTCCATAAGTAAAACAGCACTTTGAAAATACTTCAGATGGATTCTAATTCTTTTTATGAAGTAAATTGAGAAATAATAACATTTTTCAATTATTGTTTTTATTTTTATTAAAACAAATATATAAGAAAAGAAACATATTACAAACTTAAATATTGAAATTTAAATATAAAATAAGAAAAGAAAGAAAAACCATGTGCACAGAAGAACATAAGAGAGTATTCAAAATGTATAGAAATACATTTCCATTTCAAGAAAGCCTATATATTAAATACTATGCATTGTGTCGAGAGCTGTTCATTTTTTCTTTGTTCCATTGTAGGTTTCGTTGTTGTTGTTCTCTGCTGTATACTTTTTACTTTGTTCTTTTCCTCCCTTCCTTCTCCCCCCCCCCAGGCTATAATTAAGTGTGGTTGTATTTCTATATAGATATAGATATATACATACATATATACATATATACACACATACATACATATGTACATACCTACATACACACAAATGCTTTCCCAAACAGATTCTACTCCTAATTTTTTTTAATGTTTGTGTATATCTATTTCCTATCCCTCCTGACTCCTCCACTTTGCTTCTACTATCTTGCCCTCAGATTACTTAACCTACCACCCCCCTCCAAGAATCCTTCCCTTGTCCTCCCATTCCCATGAATCTAAATACCTTTTTATACACCCCTTTATATGCTCCTGTATCCCCCTTTAACTTATTCCCACACTCTCCCCTCTAAAGATCCTCTCCCCTTTCTTAACCCCTAAATTTAGAAGACTTTATAATTATATAAATATAATTATAATACATAATTATATATCTATGTAATATATAATTTAATATAATATATTAAAATGTATGTATGTATGTGTGTATCTATATCTGTATCTATCTATATATCTATATCCATCTATCTATCTATCTATCTATCTATCTATCTATCTATCTATCTATCTGTTTCCTCTTAAACCCATTCCCAATGAAAGTAGGGTTCCAGAACTAATAGCCCTCCTTCCCCATATAATTCCTCTATGTCAATTTTTTCTTCTTACATCTCATTTGAATAAGATTACTCATTATAGATGTTCCTAAATGGTTTTACTTTATACAGTCATATCATGTTCAGGTCTACCCTAATCTTTCTTATGAACTACCCAATTATTATTGAGAATCATAGCTATATATTTTACACTTTCTATACATAAAAACTAAATAATCTGTCCTTATTGAGTGCTTTGTTAAATGGATACTGGTATGTACCTTATATTTCTCTTGGCTCTTATATGTCCAATCTTCTAATAAGTTCAGGTTTGTTTGTTTTTAACAAAATCCTTAAAATCTGACAATTCATTATATGCCCTTTTTTCTTTCAGAATTATGCTTAGCTTTTCTGAGTATGATATTTTCAGTCAGAATCCTAGTCTTTGCAATTCTAAAGAAGATTTTAGTTCTCTATCAGGATAACAGATTATAATTCTATAACCCTTGCCACTTCTTTGTTTTTATTAGACATGTCAATGATACTTTTGCCCCCTGAGAAACTCCATTTATTTAAGCCATTGATCTATCTTGAAGAGGCTTACATGTTTTGGGTTGTTTTTTTTTTTTTTCAGAATTTTGCTTTGTATTGAGGGTGTCTTTAAAACCCTGGCAGATAATTCTTATTAAAATGCCCTGGGTGATAATTCTTATTATAATGCCCTGGGCATGGTAGATTCTTCAAAATTCAATTGAATAAGTATTTATTAAATTCCTATTATATGCAAGGCACAATATAGTCCTTTAGGGAGCTTTCATTCTTCTGCAACAGAGGTTGAAGATACAATATGGACACAGATTTTTAAAAAGTATATTGGAATTCTAGAAAGGTAAAAGAACTAATAATAAATAAAGATGGTGATGTTCGAAGATTAATTTGCTTAAATTGATTGTAGTGGAGAAGGATGTTATTAGCTCTATAGGATAACAATAACATCTTGGGTCTATAAATTATCCCAGGTTTGAAACACACATTGTAACTACAATTGATATTTAAATGGTACCTTCATCTTTGTAAAGTACAGAAACTAGGTAGCACAATGGATAGAACACTGTCCTAGAGTGAAGATCTGATTTCAAAATCCAGCCTCAGATACTTATTAGCTGTGTAACCCTGGATAAATCACTTAACCTTCCTGGCTTACGTTCTTGATCTGCAAATGGGATAATAATATCTACCTTTCAGGGATGTTGTGAGGGGAAAAAAATGAGATAAAGTGCTTTGAAAATGTGCTTTGCAAATGTGAAAGAACTATTATGTAAATAGTTGTTGTTGTCATTATTATTATTTGAGTAAGGCAACATATAGTAAATTCATTTATTAATAATAATAAATTATAAGTCCAATAATGATGAACTTTGTTCTATGTTGTCTCAATTAATCCTTGCAAGAATCAGATGAGGGAAGCTCCGCTGATGTAATTACCACAATTTTGTGTATGAGAAAACTGAAGTTGAGAGCAGTTAGTGATTTTTCCAAGGACACATAGACATCTAGTAAATAAGCAGGTGAAACAAGGTTCAAATCTAGAGCTTCCTGATTTCAAGTTTTTCATTCTATGCACTATGAAACATGAGCTATGGAAAAGTTAAAATGACAATTAGTAAATTGAAATTCACATCCAAATCACTAATATTATGCATTTAGCAGGTTCTCCTCATTCAGAAGAAAAATCTCTATAATATTATAGCTAGGTATATATGGCATAATGCATAAAGCAAAGCTTGTAGGTTAGGTTTTCTTAGGCTCCATCTGCTATTATTGATTGATAAAAACAGGTAAAATCAGTATGTTTTCTCAAATTTGTGATCTCCAAAGTCTTCCTCCTCTTTCCCCCCCTTCCTTCTTCTCCCTCTTTTTTTATTATTATTTTCTTTTTCTCCTTGTTCTTATTTTCTTGTTCTTCCTGTTCTCATTCTTCTTCCCCCCACTAATTTATTATATTACTTATTTATAAATTACATGCAAGCATTACTATAATAATAATGTTTTATAATTTATACAAAATTAAAATTTAAAAAGAGATAAAAATAAAATAATATTCTAGAGTCAATGAGGAGTCACTCAACCTCTCTCTAACCAGTTGATTACATATTCCTTGCAATCAGGCCATGGGTCACCTCTTTCTTAAACACTTGAAATGACTGTATACCTGAAATGAGGCTATAGTCATTTGGCTCAATAATTGGCCACTTTGAAGGAAAACTAAAAGAAAAATAAATAAAATGTGCAGATCATTGCATAGAGCTATAGGTATAGTAAATATTAGTAATAAGAAAAATAATAATATCAATATTTACATACATTCTTGCCTTTGAAGAAGTTCCAGTGGAATTACTATAAATGCAACACAAATAAAAAAAAAACAGAAAAAAAACTCCTTAATATAGACAAAAGGCATGAGTACTAAGGGAACAAGATGAAAAGAGCAATTGTAGTCAGGATGATAGAACAGTCTTTTTCTTCACAAAGATTTCCCTGATGTTTTCTTATGTTGTCTGGCTGTCAAAATTTAATCTCTCTGTCCTTAAACTATTTCCTACTGACACAGGGGCAGGGAATGGAGAATATATCATTCATTTATACTAACAAACCATCTACTCTTTGAAAGATTCCAAAAGTGGATGATTTCTTTGATGGCTAAAGTGGCAAGCAGAAGCTTCCTCACCTTACAGCAGGAAACTCATAGATCTGCCTTGCATGAAACATGTGAAACCTGAAAAGGCTCTAGAATCAAAATAAAAATCATAGAGCTTTACCAACAAGAGCAAAATAATTTTTATCAAACATAGACAAGGAGCCTTAGTATAATGAGACTGTTTTGCAAATGAGAAATTATAGATAATTGCTGTTTGTTCTTGTTTTCATAGAAGGGAGAGTAATTATTATTAACAAGCGGCTTGTTTCAATAATTATTTCTGGTTATCCCAGGGTACAGATGCATTGAAGTAGAAAACAATGCCTTCTCATTCAGAGTTTTTGTTACTAGATCATTGCTTATCACTCAATGAAACCATGTATGTTTGCTTGTTTTGTCTAGTGGTATGTGACTGGGGAGGTACATTTTTGGTGTTGTAGATAGCATCACTCACAAGCTTTCAAGACTTTTTTCTATCTTTTTTAAGCCTCTATCTATACAAAGTGTTGTGAGACCATTACATTGTTCAATGGGAGAAAAGATGGAGAAAATATATATCTAAACATGTTTCATAAGAAATTGTCAACAATAAAATCCATTGTCACATGCCCTGGAGATTTTAATTATAAATTTATGCTATATACCCAAGAGTTGCTTTAAAGTAATGGCAAGAAGTAATTCAGAACAAATTATGAAGCAAGATTTTTTTTCTGTATTTTGTCATGGTATAATAAAGGATACTATACAGAGAACACTGAGCTTGAAGTCACATAACCTCAATGTTAATTTTTTTCCCACTTAATAGTATTTTATTTTGTTCCAATTATATGTAAAGATAATTTCCAACATTCAGTTTTATAAGATATTGAGTTCCATTTTTTTCTCCTTCTCTCCATTCTTGCCAAGACAGCAAGGAATTTGATATAGGTTATACATGTATAATCATATTAAATATCTTTCTACATTACTCATGAGATATTTCATGCTGATGATTTATGTAGTTTTATTATTTACATGGTTTTTATTTATAAATAAAAATATTTATTTTATATCTCGTAACTTTGCTATAATTATTAATTATTTCACATAGTTTTTTAGTTGATTCTCTAGGTTTCTCTAAGTATATCATGATATCATCTGCAAAGTTTTTAGGAGAGCAAGGAATAGTTTACCCGTTAGATTTATGGAGAACAGAAGAATTTATAAAACAAACAAGAGACAGGGAACATTATGAAGTGCAAAATGGATAATTTTGATTACAATAAATTGAACAGTTTTTGTACAAATAAAACAAATGCAACCAAGATTAGAAGGGAAGCAGAGAGCTGGGAAACAATTTTTATAACCGTATCTCTGATGAAGGCCTCATTTCTAAAATATACAGAGAACTGAGTCAAATTTGTAAGAATAGAAGTCACTCCCCAACTGATAAATGGTCAAAGGATATGAACAAACAATTTTCAGAGGAAGAAATTAAAGATATCTATAGTTATATGAAAAATGCTCTAAATTCATTAGAGAAAGGCAAATCAAAATAACTTTGAGGTACCACATCACACCTATCGGATTGGCTAAGATGACAAAACAAGGGAATTATAAATGTTGTAGAAGATATACAAAAATTTGAACACCTATGCATTGTTGATAGCATCATGGACTGATCCTACCATTCTGGAGAGCAGTTTTGAACTATGCCCAAGGAGCTATAAAACTGTGAATACCCTTTGAATTAGCAATACCACTACAAGGTCTGAATCCCAAAGAGATCATACAAATAGGAAAAGGACACACATGTACAAAAATATTTATAGCAGCTCTTTTTGTGGTGGCTAAGAATTAAAAACTGAGGGGATGCCCATTAATTTGGGAATGGCTGAACAAGTTGTGGTATGTGAATGTAACAGAATACTCTCATTCCAATAAGAAATGATGAGCAGGCCGACTTCAGAAAAACCTGGAAAGGCTTATATAAACTCATACTGAGTGAAGTGAGCAGAACCAGGAGATCACTGTACACAATAAAAGCAACATTGTGCAATGACTAACTTTAATAGACTGATATCTTCCCAGCAATGAAAGGATCTTGAACAACTCGAAAAGACCCATGATGGAAAATACTGTCCACATCCAGAAAAAAAGAACTATGGTGTTTGAATGGAGATCAAAGCATATTATTTGATCACTCTCACTCTCTCTGTCTCTCTGTCTCTGCCTCTCTGTCTCTCTGTCTCTGTCTCTGTCTCTGTCTCTGTCTCTGTCTCTGTCTCTCTCTCTCTCTCTCTCTGTCTCTCTCTCTCTCTCTCTGGTTTCTTTTTTTTTCATGGTTCCTTTCATTGGTTCTAATTCTTCTTTACAACATGACTAATGTGAAAATACATTTAATATGAATGTCTATATAGAGGATATATCACATTTGCATGCCATCTTGGGGTAGAATAATGTAGGAAGGGGGAGAAAACTTAGAATTAAAATCTTTTGGAAGTGAATGTTGAAAACTAAAACTTAATTAGTAAAAAATTGGAATAAAAAAGAGTGATAGTTTTTTTGTTTCCTCATTGCCTAATCTAAATCCTTCAATTTATTTTTCTTCTCTTACTGCTAAAGCTAACATTTCTACTACAATATTGAATAATAGTGGTGATAATGTGCATCCTTATTTCTCCCTGATTTTGTTGGGAAAGCTTCTAGCTTATCTCTATTACATATAATGCTTGCTGATGGTTTTAGATAGATTCTACTTACCAACCTAAGGAAAACCCTATTTATTCCTATGCTCTCTAGTGTTTTTAATAGGAATGGGTGCTGTATTTTGTCAAAAGATTTTCTGCATCTATTGAGATAATTGTATTATTTTTGTTAATTTTGTTATTGATATGGTCAATTATGCTGATAGTTTTCCTAATACTGAAACAACCCTACATTCCTGGCATAAATTCCACATGATCATAGTATATCATTCTAGTGATAAATTGTTGTACTTCCCTAATATTTTATTTAAAATTTTTCAATATTCATTAAGGAAATTGGTCTATAATTTTATTTCTCTGTTTTCACCCTTCCTGGTTTAGGTATGAGCATCATATTTGTGTTATAAAAGAAATTTGGTAGGAATCCTTCTTCATCTATTTTTTCCTGAAACAATTTATATTTTACTGAAATTATTTATTGTTTAAATACTTGGTAGAATTCATTTGTAACTCAGTCTTGCCCTGAAGATTTTTTCTTAGGGAGTTCACTTATGGCTGTTTAATTTATTTTTCTAAAATGGAGTTAAGTATTTTATTTCCTCTTCTGTTAGTCTGGGCAATTTGTAGTTTTGTAAATATTCATCCTTTTCACCTAGATTGTAAAATTTATTGGCATACAGTGTCACAAAATAGCTCCTAAATTTTTGCTTTAATTTCTTCTTCATTGGTGATAAATTCACCTTTTCCAAATTTTTGATACTGGTAAATTGGTTTTCTTCTTTCTTTTTTGAATAAAATTATGCAAAGGTTTATCTATTTTATTGTTGTTGCTATTGCTTTTTAAATAAGAACAGTTCTTAGTTTTATTTATTAGTTCAATAGATTTCTTGCTTTTAATTTTATTTCTTTTATTTTTATTCTTTCTTTTATTTTCAGAATTTCAAATTTGGTATTTAATTAAGGATTTTTAATTATTTTTACTAGATTTTTTAGTTGTATGCCCAATTTATTTACCTCTTCTTTCTCTGTTTTATTCGTGTAAGCATTTTGAGATATAAAACTTCTGCTAAGAAATGCTTTGGCTGTATCTCAGAATTTTTGGTGTGTTCTCTCATTATTGTCATTCTATTTGAAGAAATCATTGATAGTTTCTATGATTTGTTGTTTTACCCACTCATTCTTTTGGATTTGGTTATTTAGATTTTAGTAATTTTTATTCTATCTTTTAATGGGCCTTTATTATATATATAATTTAAAATTTTATTGCATCTGGGTCTGAAAAACATACATTTAATATTTTTGCCTTTCTGCATTTGAATGTGAGGTTTTTTTATACCCTAATATGTGGTTAATTTTTGTGTAGTTGTCATGTACCACTGTGGGGAGAGGGAAAGTGTATTCCTTTCTATTCCCACTTATTTTTTTTTCTAGAAGTCTATCATATTTAACTTTTCTAAAATTCTTAACTTTTTTATAATTTTTTTTTATTTTGTGGTTAGATTTATGTAGTTCAGAGAGGGGGAGGTCGAAGTATACCACTAGCATAGTTTTGCTGCCTATTTCTTCCTGCAACTCACTTAACTTCTCCAAGAATTTGGATGCTATACCACATGGTGAATATATGGTCAGTATATTCATTATCTATGGTGCCTTTTAGCAAGATGTAGTTTCCTTCTTTATTTCTTTTAATTAGATTCACGTTTTGTGTTTTCCTTGAGATCTAGATTGCTACTCCTGCTTTTTTTTAACATCAGCTGAAGCATAATACATTATGCTCCAGCCTTTTAACTTTATTCTGTATGTCTCTACTTTAAATGTGTTTCTTGTAATCAATATATTGTAGGATTATTATTTTTAATCCATTTAGCTATAACTTCCATTTTATGGGAGAATTCATTCCATTCACATTCACAGGTATGATTACTAACTTTTATTTCCCTCCATTCTATTTGCCCATATTTATACTTTTTCCTCTCCTTTCACCCTGCACTCCTCACCAGTATTTTGCTTCTGACCACTACTTTACTCAATCTGCCCTCCCTTCTATCAGATCCCCTCCCTTTTTCCCCTTTCACCTACTACTTCTGTCCTCCCTCTTCCGTCTCTTCTATCCACCCCTTTCCTTTTCATCTCTGTTTCCCCTCCTACTTCCCTATCAGGTAGGATAAATTTCTATACCCAACTGAGTGAACATGTTATTTTCTCTTTGAGCCAAATCTAAGATGAGTAAGTTTCAGACTGTACTCACTATTCTCCGTTCTTTCCCTCTATTGTAATTGGCTTTTAGTGCCTCTTCATGTGATGTAATTTACCGTGTTTTGCCTCTTTTACCTTCTTCTCCCAGTAAAAACCTTTTATTCATCCTCTAACTTGTTATATCATCACATCAAAGTCAATTTATACCTACATCCTCTGTCTGCATATGCCCCTTTTAACTGCCCTAATAAAGATACAGTTCTCATGAGTCACAAGTATCATCTTCTCTTGCAGGGATGTGCAATTTAACCTTAATGAAAAACTTTTGTTTTCCTCCTCTGTTTACCTTTTTATGCTTTTCTTGGGTCTTGCATTTGAAGATCAAATTATCAGCTCTCTTCTTTTCATCAGGAATGACTGAAAGTTCCCTGTTTCATTAAATGTCCATCTTTTCCCAACAAAATTTATGCTCAATTTTTCTGGATAGTTGATCCTTGATTGTAATCCAAACACCTTTGCCCTCTGGAATATCATGTTCCAATCCCACAGTTCCCTTAATATAGAAGCTGCTAAATCATGTATAATCCTGACTTGATATTTAATATGTTTCTTCCTTACTGCTTGCAGTATTTTCTCATTAATCTGATAGTTCTGAAATTTGACTATAATGTTGCTTGGAGTTTTTCTTTTTGGATTTCTTTTAGGAGGTATAATGCCAAGCACAAGGAACTTTCAGGTTCTGATTCCAAGCATAGCAAACTCCATTTATTCAGTGACAGATTAAAGCAAAACATTCACAGAAAATCAAAATCAAAATACAGGATAACTCAGTCATTTAGTAAGTTCTCAATTCAATCACAAAGTACTAAGGTCCAAGTATTCCACCCCTGAGCAGTACATTCATTTAGTCAATCACAAATTCTTCTTTCTATTCAACTGCAGACTAGTTTCCAATCATAAACAAAGTACATTCATTTGGTCAGTCACAAAGTATAAAAGTCAAAAGTTTTTCACCCCTGGATCACAACTGAATTACAATACCATCCAACACCACTAATCATCCTCTCAAAGGGGCAGTGGAGAGCACAAAGGCTATCTACCCCTAAACCACAACAAGATTATGCTATCATCATAGCATTCAATCCCCAAGGAGAAGTCTTTTCTTCATCTTGACCAGAGGTAAATTCTCAGCAATCTGTGTTCCTGGGAAGGCAAAGCTTAACAAAGCCACAATATACATTGCCAGCATCCTCATCAATTCACTCATAAGCAAGACCCTCCTCCAGGATTTCTGTAAACATACAACAAGAAAATCTTCCTTCAAGGCTTCTGAACCAACAGCAAAGTAAAGGTTCCAGGACCTCTGCAACAACAGCACTATCGTTTACCAGCAGACTAATCTGGCAAAGTAACATCAAAACAGACAGAAAAAAATACCGGCACCATAGTCATGCCTCCTCAGTTCTCAGCAAATCTGGGTGGCAGTTCTCAAAAGTCCTGGGCAACTCCAACTGGCCCTTAGCAGTCTGGGTGACTTTGGCTGGCATTGCTCTCTCTCTCTCTCACCAACTCTGGCCCCCTGCAACTAACTCTCTCTCTGTCTCTCTCTCTCTCTGTCTCTCTCTCTGTCTCTCTCTCTGTCTCTCTCTCTCTCTCTCTCTCTCGCTCTCTCTCTCTCTCTAAGTTCTTCTGGCCTCTCTCTGCTTGGGCCTCTCTCTAAGTCCATGGCACCAGCTCCTCCCAATTCAGCCCCCTCTCTTCACATCAACAAGTCCATCACACAATTGGGATTCACAACTCTGGATTTTAACTCAACCCCAAAACCAAGCCAACACAAGGGGATCTTTAAATTCTGTTACCATTACAGGAAGTGATTAATGAATCATTTCAATAACTTTCAAAGACTATCTTACCTTCTGATTCTAGGATATAAGGAGGGTTTTCCTTGATAAATTCTTGAAAAATGATGTCCAGGTGTTTTTTTTTGTTTGTTTGTTTGTATGTTTTTCCAATAAGCTATCTTACATTTTCTTTTATTTTTTTCATTCTTTTAATTTTGACTGATTTTTGATATCTCATATTTATTAGCTTCCACTTGACCAATTCCAGTTTTTAAGGAATTATTTTCTTCAGTAAGCATCTTTACCTCCTTTTACATTTAGCCAATTGTATTTTTTTAAGGAATTATTTTCTTCAGTCAATTTTTGTCCTTTCTTTCCTTTCTTTTCTATCTCTTGCATGCCTCCCATTTATTTCCCAATTTTTCTTCTACCTCTCTTATTTGACTTCTTAAATCCTTTTTTACCTCTTCCAAGAAGGCTTTTTGGGCTTCAACGAATTTATTTTCCTTTTTGATGTTTCATGTGTAGGCATTATGACAGTGTTTTCCTCTTCTAAGTTTGTATTTTGATTTTCCCTATCACCAAAGTAGTTTTCTATGATCAAGGTTCTTTTATTGCTTCTTGCTCATTTCCTGGACTATTTTGTGACTTTTAAAGTTGAGCTCTGCCTCTGAGGCACCACCATTCTCTTATCCCCTTCCCCTTCTGTTTTTCTGCAGGGCAAACTCGATTCCTATATACTATTGCCTATGTATCTTATTTCACAGGTGTATGTAAAAACAATTTTTAACATTCATTTTTTTTAAACCTTGAGTTTCAAATTCTCTTCCTTCCTCTCTCCCCACACACCCTCACTGAGAGTGCAAGCAATTCAATATAAGTTATGCATGTGTTGTCATGCAAAACACTTCCATAATAGTCCTGTTATATGAAAAACTATATTTTCCTTCATTTGATGCTGCCTTCCATTTATTATAGTCTCTCCTTTGACACTGTCACTCAAAAACGTTTGCTTTTGAATACACCCTTCCCAAATCTGCCATCCCTTCTGTTTACATCCTTCTTTTATCCCCTTTCCCCTCTATTTTTCTGTAGGGTAAGATAGATTTCCATACCTGATTGATTGTATATGTTATTCCTTCCTTAAGTCAAATCCAATGAAAGTAAGATCCACTCTTTCCCTCTCACCTTTCCTTTCTTCCCCTCCATTGTAAAAGCTTTCCCTTGCCTCTTTTATGTATGACAATTTACTTCATTGTACCTCTACCTTGCTCCTTCCAATACATTCCTCTATCACCCTTTAATTTTATTTTTTAGATATCATCCCTTCATATTCAACTCACCCTGTACCCTCTATCGACATATATTCCCTCCAACTACCCTAATACTGAGAAAGGTCTCATGAGTTACAAATATCATGTTTACATGTAGGAATATAAACAATTCAATTTTAATAGGTCCCTTATGATTTCTCTTTCCTGTTTACCTATTTATGCTTCTCTTGAGTTTTGTATTTGAAAGTCACTTTCTATTTAGCTCTCTCTTCTCAAGAATGCATTAAATTCCCCTATGTCATTGAATGTCAATTTTCTGCCCTCATTGATTACACTCAGCTTTACTTACTAGGTGATTCTTGGTTTTAATCCTAGCTCATCTGACCTCCAAAATATCATATTCCAAGCTCTCAGATTCTATAGAAGCTGCTAAATCTTGTGTTATCCTGATTGTGTTTCCACAATACTTAAATTGATTTTTTCTAGCTACTTGCAATATTTTCTTCTTGACCTGGTAACTCTGGAATTTGGTTATAATATTCCTGGCAGCTTTAATTTTGGGATCTCTTTCAGGGGATGATTGGTGGATTCTTTCCATTTCTATTTTACTCTCTGCTTCTAGAATATCAGGGCAGTTTTCCTTGATAATTCTTTAAAGATGATGTCTGGGCTCTTTTGGTTTTTTTGTTTGTTTGTTTTCATCATGGCTTTCAGGTAGTCCAATAATTTTTAAAATATCTCTTCTGGACCTATTTTCCAGGTCAGTTGTTTTTTCCGATGAGATATTTCACATGGTCTTCTTTTAGTATTGTTTTATACTTTTGTTTTAATTATAAATTTGCTTCATAATTTATAATTATAATTTTATAATATCTTGATTTCTTATAGAGTTATTTGTTTCCATTTGCTCCATTCCAATTTTTAAGGAGTAATTTTCTTCAGTGAGCTTTTGGATGTCTTTTTCCATTTGGCCAGTACTGCTTTGTAATAGGAATGTAAATTTTTAAGATCTTCCCTGCCCCTAGATTAAGTGCACCTGGGGTGTGTGGGGAGAGGCTTGTTTTTTAGGAATGACAACACCTTGGTGCTTTGTGATTAGGCAGTGGGTCAAGAGGGTTGTTACATTCTCTGACCCAGGAGAAGGCTATATAATCAATGATGTGAGACTTTGTTTTGGGGCTCACTTTGAGAAGTGTTGTGTGATTTGAGCAGATGGGACTCTGGGAAGCCATTGAGATCCCCTGGATTTGAAAAACCCAGATGTTGGGGCAGCTAGGTGGCGCAGTGAGTAAGAGCGCCGGCCTCAGAGTTGGGATGACCCGAGATTGAAACCAGCCTCAGAAAATGAGCACCCACACATAAATAATGACTAGCTGTGTAATCTTGAGCAAGTTACTTAACCCCAATTGCTTTTAATAAAAAAGAAAAGAAAAGAAAAACCCAGATGTTGATGCTTCCCTCTCTGGTAACTGACTAGGTATGGATGTAATGTTCAAGACAGTTGGAGGCCTGTCTGCTTGATATGTTTTTCTGTTTTCTTGTAACTTCTGTTTGTAATTTCTGTCTGTATACTCTGAAGTTTTGGGTACTGAGTTTTTCCCCTGAACAAGGTAAATGATATATTTGATTGATTAAAGCAATATTGTTAATCCATTTTGAGTTGCTTTCCTTTACAAAAACAGATATAAGAACCTGTATTGGCAGCCACCCTGGGGATGCTGGGGTGCTTGCTGCTACATGCTTTTTAAAGCATTCTTCTCCTCATTGGCTTTTTGAACCTCTTTTGCTATTTGGCCTACTCTATTTTTAAGGTGTTATTTTCTTCAGTATTTTTGGGGTGGTGAAGGGGTCTCCTTTACCAAGCTGTTGATTTTTTTCTCCTGATTTTCTTGCATCATTCATTTCTATTACCAAATTTTCCTCTGTTTTTCTTACTTGATTTTCAAAATCTTTTTTGAGCTCTTCCATTACCTGCAACCAATTCATATTTTTCTTGGAGGCTGTAGATGTTGGAGCTTTGACTTTGTAACCTTCTGACTGCATGCTTTGATCTTCCTTGTCACAAAGTAAGATTTTATTGTCTGAGCTTTTTTCCACTGTTTGCTCATTTTCCCAGCCAATTACTTCACTTTTTAATTCTTTTTTTTTTTTTAAAGCAATTGGGGTTAAGTAACTTGCTCAAGGTTACACGGCTAGTCATTATTTATGCGTGGGTGCTCATTTTCTGAGGCCGGATCTGATCTCGGGTCATCCCAACTCCGAGGCCGGCACTCTTACTCACTGCGCCACCTAGCCGCCCCTTTTGGGCAATTGGGGTTAAGTAACTTGCCCAAGATTACACGGCTAGGTTTTTTTTTTTTGTTTGTGTGGATTAAGTGTCGGAGGCCGGCTCCGAACTCAGGTCCTTCTGATTCCAGGGCCGGCGCTCTATTCACTGCGCCACCTAGCCGCCCCGCACTTTTTAATTCTTTAAGGTATGACTCTGCTTTCAGTGTGGAGGGTATACTGTCCCAACCTTCAGAATTTTTGTGTAGCTCTTTTTAGAAATACTTCTAGGGACCGGTAAGTTTTCAGTTCTTCCAAGGTGGTATTATCTAAGAAGAGGTATTTACTCCTCTCTTGGCCTGTGCTCTGATCAATTAATGACCATGAGCTCTTTTTGCCTTGGAACTATGAGGAGGGTTCCCTCTCTACTGCTGCCTCATGCCAGTGCTCCTCCTGGCCCCTGGATTGCCACCCAGGACTGCAATCCAGATCTAAGTATGGGCAAAGCAACAGAATCCTACCTCAGTTCCAGCAAAGAGAAACCTGTAATTTCCTGATCAGTTGTTCAATTCCCTTACAGCTTATGGTCTGAATGTTCTAGAAGCAGCTGCTGCTGTTGCCCACGGCTATGCTGGGGCCAGAGCTGGTCTGTGCTCCTCTCTGACCCAAGTCTAGCAAATCTTTCCCACTGAGTTTCTTAGTTTTCTTTGGCATTAGTGGGTTGAGAAATCTGGAAATTGCTTCATCTGACCTACTCTCAGTTTGCTGGGGCCCCAGGCTATGCAGCTACAACTCATGCTAGACTGAGTTCCTCTCCCAGCCTGGCACAAGAGACCTTTACCATCCAGGTTGTCTTGGACTAGAAATTTTATTCTCTCTGTTTTCTGAGGGGGGGTTGGCTGCTCTAGAATTTGTTTAGAGCCATTTTTTACAGGTATTTGGAAGGGTTTGGGGGAGAATTCTACTGAGTCCCTGCTTTTACTATGCCATCTTGGCTCTTGCCCTGGGAATTCCTGTTTTTCTTTCAAATGAGCATTTCAGACTATCAACATATCCATTTATTTCAAATGCAACTATCAGTAAAGGAAATAGATCATGTGATCTTATATCCAGAGCTTAAAGAGATTAAGCAAGCCATAGGTCAGCCCCCTCTTTTTACTGATGAAGAACCTGAGAATCAAAGAAATTAAATGGCTTCTTCTAGGACATCCACAGGGTAAGCAACAAACATAGGATTTAAACCCAGGTCTTCTGACTGTAAGAATCAGTGGTCAAGTAGGTATTACTTCCCAATATTTTCTGCCCTCAAATGGTAAAGCCAGATATTTTAATACTCACATACACATATATTTTTTTATACTTTTTTTTTTATTAAGCAATTGGGGTTAAGTAACTTGCTCAAGGTTACACATATATTTTTATATGTGTGTTTTGTTTTTAACTGATCCTCTAATATATCTTATCCCAACCTTTTATTGACTTTTTTTGTGGGGGGAAGGGGTAACAAGTCACACAATTTCTCTACAAGTCTTCTAAAATTCAACTGTATTCTTCTTCTGCCCGACAATTTCCATGGTTTGCAAAACTCCCTTCTATTCTTTTATTTGTTATCTGTGCCTGTGTGTGTCCTCTTGAATTAATTTGTTTGTTATTTATGTATTTGTCAATATTCTACCTTGAATATTATATGTGTATGTATCTATATCTACATATGTATATATCTATGTGTGTATGTATTCCATTTTAAAAATGTAGATTGAAATTGTCAAGAGGACACCAACATATTTGACATGCTATCTCTAATGTGCCTCTATGATAGTTTGCACATAGCAGATATTTCATAGACTCATTGATCATAAAACTAGAAGAAACCATTCCATCAAGTACATCTCTTTTATTTTGCAGAGAAGATAACTTACTTGCCTGGAGTCACAAAGCAAGTAAACATTTATGAGGAAATTCAAACTCCCTTATCCCACACTCCCTTTATAAATGCTTTTTCAATTGATTGATTTCCTACTTTTCCTTATGCCCACTACTTGTATGTTAAGGTCAACCACTACTTACTTCCTTGATCATAGTATTATGGTAAATAAATCTGGGTTGTTTACCAATGAGTATAATGGAATCGGATAAGCAAATATATGGAATGAATGGGACAATTTTTTCATTGATTTGACAGAAATAGATCATCAGTCTGTGAGGTCTGGGAAACTCCCTTAAAGGTAGTGTGTGTATCTTTGTGTAGATATTTATATCATCCCCAGTTTGATAAACACTATATAGAGATCCTCTCCAATCTAAGGCATTTACCCACCTTCAATATAAATGAAAAGAAATTTGGGAAAGAGAAACTGAAAAGGTTTAGGCACCTGAGATTTTGGATGGAGTCTATACTTCGGCATGTTTATCTTTGGACAGTAGGCCATATTGCTCCTGCTGTTCTATCAGATGCTATGACATAAGGCAGCACAGTTATAACCCCTCAGTCTTTAAATAAACACTTTTTTTTTCCACAGGAGCAATTTAAAAGGGCCCATGTTTCCTGTCCTGAGGTTTGAGAATCTAAAAGATTTGAATCAAATCCCCTCTAACCCTCCCCCTGACATAGTGTTTATGCTTACAGACCTGAAAGGAATTTTTAATTAAAATTTTCAAGCAGCTTATCTCATTTCATACTCTTTAGTTAAATTGAAAATAGTCTGAGTAATAGATTTAAACATAAATTGGTTGTCTTTTGAGCCAACCAGAAGTTAGCAAACTATACCTAAATAAATCTATTTGAAATGAAATGCACCTCAGATATGCTACCACCAACAATGCTATGTTAGATTAAGAGAAGAAATAAAATAATTTATTAAAGAAAGGATTAGAAAGAAATCAATTAGTTTAGAGCTATTTGTCAGATTACTGACAATTTTTAGAGATACTTTTAGAAAAACTTATGGGAGTTAGAACAGTAACCAACTAGCCATTTTAAAATTGGCACCTACAACCTTCGTTTTGTATTTGGTTAAATAAGATTTATTCAAAGGTTGCACAACTATTTTTAGGTCATTTCAATAAATATTTATTAAGTGTGTATAGTATGCAAATCACAGTGCTAAGCTCTGGGGTACTGAAGACAAAAATGAAAGAATTCCTACTCTTAAGGAGCTTCTACTCTACTGGATTGGAGAATCTAATGTTAATGAAACTAGAAGTGGATCATTTTAGAAGGAAAGTCTATAAGTGATGAAGAATCACAAAACATTAAGGTCATAAAGTCTAACCAAAGTTTTCTCTTATCTTTATAAACTACTTATATAGGTAGATTAAACTTATTGCCAAGTAAGTATTAACTTTACTCTCTGCTGTAATTATAGATCTTTATGTATCTTAATTTCTTTATATACATTATGGTGATATAATTATATTACATAATCAAATGATATGACTAGAGAAGCACAGAGAGAATACTACTTGATTTTTTTTTCTTTTTTAAATGGATATTAGCATAAGAAATTGGCAAAAAAGAAAAGACCCTAGATGAAGATGAGTCTAGTTGAGAAGTAGTCAAACATTGTTGGCAGGGCTTCCCAAATGTCATCATGACAACCAAAAAAATAAATAACTTTTAAATACCCTTTATATCTAAAAATAAATAGAAAAATATTCTTGCCAGATAAATTTTAATTAGATACCTTTTTTTTTTGGTTTTTTTGGTGGGCAATTGGGGTTAAGTAACTTGCCCAAGGCCACACGGCTAGGTTTTTATTTGTGTATGCGTCAAGTGTCTGAGGCCGGATCCGAACTCAGGTCCTTCTGACTCCAGGGCCGATGCTCTACTTACTGCGCCACCTAGCCGCCCCAGTTAGATACCTTTTAACCCCTCTTACCTGTAAGACCTCAGCCCATAACAGTTCAAAGTCAACTAATGACTATCCTGACTAAGTCTTTCACCAGCAGAATATACATTTAACATCTCTGGAAGAAGTACTGATTTATAGCAAAAGAAAATGGAAAAGGACTAGTACAATTTCATACACTCAGGTGGACTCTTGAATATTAACCATAAGAGACAGGATTTCAGTTTCTTTCCTTATAGAGTGAATGGAACATACTAAACTGTCACCTGCTCTGCAGCAATTTGTCTTAATAAAGTTCAGAAGAACAAGTCCTGATATGGATTATCACCTTAAAATCCATCTATGACTACATAAAAAGAAGCACAAGTTGAGGGAAATGCCAATGAGGACTAGCCCCATTCGTAAAGTCATTAATTGTCATCTTATTTTGTTTATTATACAAAGAACACAGATTTCCACCATTTTTTAAAAAGTATGATTGATGCTCTCTTTTTCCTTTTTGTCTCATAGTCAACTACACTCATCTTAACCTAGGGTCTCTTCTTTGTTGTCAATTTCTTACACTAGTATCCATTTGCCATCCCCACCTCAAAAAAATTCTACTAGAACTCTCCCTATTATCTTCTCTTTTCTCTTGCCCTGTCATTTATTACCTCCATAATTTACTTATATGACAGCTCCCATTGAACAATCTATTGAACAATGCCTTAAAATGTAAAAGTTAAAAAAAATGAAATTATCTAACAGTGCCTATGACATTTTAATCCCCTATTCTCCCACCTCTTTACAGAGGAGGGGAAAGTGAGTTAATGAGTTTAGATATGGATATTGGTGATAGATATAGATATATATTCTCATATATGCAGAATCATGCATTTATTCATGCCTGCATTCATTCATTTACTCATTCCTTTACCTATTTATCTTTATCTATCATCTATCCTATTTACTTACTTACTATGTGTATGAGAATGAATCTCCCAGTTTTTCACCCAGTCTAGAAGCATAGCAGTCACTGAGGGGTTTTTATCTCAATACTGATCAGCACAGAAATTTTTACCTGCAATATTTATCCAACCTGTGTTGATTCAATCCTCTTTAAGCAGTGTTGGACCTCTACTCCCAGGGGGTCACCCTACTGGTACCAAACTTAGGCAGATATCTAACTGGCTTTAGCCCTGTTCTAGCTCAGAACTCCTAAACTCAGTTCATCCATCAAGCTAAGTCTCCCCTACTAGGAAGTATTACAGATGTGAATTGTCACACCTGCTGGAACTTTTAATAAAAGCTCTCATTTATACAGCACTTAGTATAAACCAGGTACTGTGCTATGCATTCTATAATTATTATCTCATTTGATCATCATAACAATTCTGGGAAATAAGTGCTATTATTATCCCTATTTTCCAGATTATGAAACTAAAGCAAATAGTGATTGAAAGATTTGCCCAGGGTCAAAAACTTATTAAGTGTCTAAGGCTGAATGAGAATTCAAGCCTTCCTGACTCAAATGACAGAAAATGTGATCAAAATTCATTTTCTCATGGTAGGAAATACAGCTATTTTACATTAGTAATGTTTCATATTGCATTCCTAGAAATTATGATGCATGGGGTTATTGGCTTATTGGTTATGAGGCTTCTACAAAGAGAAAGTCATTCCATAAAGAACATAAAGAATGTCACAGATGAATTATCTCATGATAAAGCTATTAAAGATTCATAACTTCTGGGATTTTAATTGGTTATGATTGATCCCCATTAGAGTATTTGCCAATAGGGAAGCATCTTAATGATTTTCCCTCCATCTAATTTAAACATTGTTCATACTTATTGAACTTAATTACTGATAATAACATGAAAGGAGGTTTTATAAAGAAAAAAAAACTAAAACAAACACAAACCTCTGGGGATAATAAGGTTCAAACTTTGAGAACAGACTCCTGGTATTATAATTACAAACTACTTTCCCAGAAAAGGGATGACAATTAAAAAACAATTCATTGATTTTTTTTCCTCTTGGCTTAAGCTTATTTCTTTGACAAAATCCTGTGTTCCCATTTTCCTTCACAGTTGTTTTTTTTAAGTGTATTTCAGATCATTCGCATTACACATACCTCTCCTTTAGTATCTTTAGATGTAATTCATTATTAATTCTTTGGAAAGTACACCATTAAATCACTCACAGTCACAGGAAAACAATGGTAAATGCTGACTTTATGGGAAAGCATAGACAAGAACCATAAAGGCTGAATACTCATTATTGAATGAACACTGCTTTGTTACACGGAAATCCACATTGACAGAATTCAGACACATTTTGAGTATTTGAGTTACTCATGGATCTACTAAGTAGTTTTTTGGGTTTTCTGGAAAACTTTTCCACATGTGGACTTTTTAATATCACAAAAAATTAAATATAATATTAACACCTATAGTTTTCAAACATATCAGGGGAGACAAAAGGAGGTATAAGCACTGATCAGCTTTATTCAAATGTAGCTTGTGATGCATTATATTTTAATCAGATAACATTATCTTCTAGGTTTCAAATTCAAACTTCACAGTTAAAATAATTCAACTTGGGGGCAGCTAGGTGGTGCAGTGAGTAGAGCGCCGGCCCTGGAGTCAGAAGGACCTGAGTTTGGATCCGGCCTCAGACACTTAACACACACAAACAAAAACCTAGCCCTGTGACCTTGGGCAAGTTACTTAATCCCAATTGCCCTCCAAAAAGCAAAATATATATATATATATATGTATTTCAACTTAATTTATAATTTTTTGATTGTTCGAAAGGTCTTAAGATAAATTGATCTCCTCCTAAAAGTAGAAAGTTCTGTAATTAAAGACAACAGCTATTCAGCTTATTATGGTAACACGAAACATTGCAATTAAAAATAACTGAGCAACAAACATTTATACTCTACTCATGTATTAAAAATATGGACTTTATTTTGTTCACAAGGAACATAAAATAATTGTCAAGCCTTGATTCCATACCAAATCACAATTAAGAATGACTTTATTTGTATTTTCTATAGTTTTGAAATCAGTTATGGAGGACAGAGAATAAGGCAGCAGAAAGAGTCCCAGACTTAAGAGTTAGGACAAACTGGGTTGAAGTCAGTTCTCAGAATCTCATAAGCTGTGTGATGTCACTTAACTTCTTTGTGCCTCAGCTTTCCCATCTGCAAGATTCTATTTCAATTTAAATCTATAAGCATATGTTTAATTGATGTTATACTAGTGCTTTAATATGGCTTGCCAGTTAATATCCCATAGTCAACACCCTTTTCCATCTTTTATGTGTACACTTATTGCTGAATGAATACATATCTAACTTCATTTTTAAATTTAGATAAGTATCATTTGGCGAATAGAGAACAATTTTTTTTAAGTTACAGAGTAAATAGTCAGATATTAGTCTCATTCCAGTTACTATACAGTCATATACATCTCTACTTTTCCTCTGTTTTCCTCCTATCTTACTCACTTTTTCTTACCTTTCTTGTCTCTTTCCCTCCTACATTCACTAGGAAGGAGCTTTTCTGATGTTATTTGGCAGCTAATTCAAATTTTCTGGACTATTAAAGTTTAGTATTGATGATGAAGATGCATGATATATGTTCATAGAACACATCTCAGAGTTCTTTATGTGTTAGTGTCCTAAGTGACAGGACAATCTACTAAATTAATAGTGTTTAACTACTATCTTGTAGACAAAAAATAAAGGATACCAATTTCTTTTATATTTGACTTATACAAATCTGGTTTATGAGAGGTAAATTGGAGCCTAGAAAACAGAAAGTTAGCCTTCTCATCAGAAAGACCTGGGTTGAAGTCTCACTTCCTATACATACTGGCTGTGTGACCTTGGCAAAATTTTAACTTCTCAGTGTCCCAAGAACTGACTGACTAAAATTGTAGAAAAAGATGCTGACTTGCATTTGTTGCAGGAGTTTTGTCATTCATGGAGTTACCTATACCAATAATAGGACCAATACCTATTTCTGTCCATATATGTTTATGTATATTTATGTTTTGGTATAAGTTTTTTTTTTTAATATGATAAGTACCCTACTGCTGAACAGTGATCTCAGTGTCCTGACTCCCAAGACAATGGCTTTAATTTGGTTTCACTAAGAAGTAAGCCATTGCTTTAGTCAAATGATTTTGTTCACCTGGTTTGAAAGATAAATTGCTCATCTAATGCTTAACATAAACTGAGAGAGAAAGCAATTAGTATGGTGGATTCTACTTTAAGGGGAAAGTGTTGTGTTTTTCATCTTTACAGCAGATGCAGGAACATAAGGCCGTCAGTGGGTATCATGCTAAATTGTCACTGAATTACACAAAATCAACAGGCTTTAACAAAATAGCTAGTGTTTTCAAACTTGTTGTCAGATTAGGGCTTTTGCCAATCTTCCTTACAGAAAGATGTCCATTTATTGTGGCTTGAATTGACATATGGAGGTGATCAGGGAGAAATTTCAGGACCATTTGGGAAATCTAATGTTTGCATGAACAAATGCACAT